>OX377620.1:52440619-52593751 GCA_947397865.1 Polietes domitor
CAAATTTCAAAAAACCTTTTTTTCGAGTCTTCATAGAATACACAGCGAATTTCATGATTTAAACTTCAGCAGTTTGGTAGGTCCCATTTTTATCCCTCTTTTTTAATTATATCCCTTAAAAGTACGAATTTCGAAAAATCTCTCTATTTTACGTGTCTACGAATTATTGGGACGTACACACCGAATTTCATGATTCTAGCTGTTGTCGTATCATTGACACTATATTTTATCCCTTTTTGTCCCATATCTCAAGCTAAAATTTTTATTTTCTTTGTGGTGCTTCCAAGCTACAAGAGGAATGTTCGCAACAAATTCCAAATGTATGAAAATCAGAAATTTAATTAATAAGCCAAGGCTACCAATATTTGTATACTATGTATATATATAAAGGAAAGTAAATATAAGGGAGCAATCATAAATACCCTAAATATTGGGGAATAGAGAGCGTATTTTCAGCTACAGTCGTTTGGTTGGTTGTATTTCCATTCTATTTTAATTTCAAAAGTATAAATTTTGAAAATACCTTATCTCTCACGTACGCAGTATAAGACAACTTCATGATTCTAACATTTTTGTCGTAAAAGCAACAAAATAAAGTACGCATTTGTAAAAAAATATTTTACGTGGCTATGCAGTCAGAGGAATGTATACACCGATCTCCATGATTCTATCAGCGGCCATTTTGTTGGTACCATTTTTATCCCCTTTTTCCAATTGTGCCCCCTCAAGAGTACGACTATCTAAACTCTGTTTATTTTACGTATCTACATAATTAGAGGGATGTACACACGGAATTTCATCACTCTAGCTGTATTCGTTTAGTTGGTACTATTTTTATCCCCTGTAGCCATTGTATCCTTTGAAAGTACGAATTTGGAAAAACGTTTTATTTTTCGCGTCTACGCAGTCAGAGGAATGTATACTCCGAATTTTATGATTTTAGCTGCGGTCATTTTGTAGGTACTATTTTTATCCCCTTTTTCCAGTTGAACCTCAAAAAGCACGAATTTTGGAAAGTTATTTTATTTTACGTGTCTACGCAATCAGCGGAATGTATACATAGAAATTCATTATTCTAGGTGTAGTCGTTTGGTTGGTACTATTTTTATCCCTCTATCCCCATTTAACCCCTTAGATGTACGAATTTAGAAAAAATACTTTTATATTATGTATCTACTCTATTAGAGGAATGTGCACGCCAAATTTCGTGTTCATATCTGTTGTCGTTTGATAGGTACCATTTTTATCCCTTTTTGGCCCATTTTGCCCCCTACAAATAAAAATCACTCTATTGTGCCCTTTTATGCTATAAAGGGAATGCGCATTGCAAATATCAAGTAAAGACAAGCTAATATGTTCAAAAAACATGCTGAACTACTCTAAATATTAGGGGTATTTTCAGTCCTTGTGAGGGACAAATTTTTCCCTCTGGGCCGATTTCGCCCACTTTCAATCCCAACCGATCTACAACCATAAGACACATTTAGGAAAAATTTGAACCTCCTAGCTCGTTTCGTTCGGCCGCTATCGTGCTTTCAACAGACAGACAGACGGACATGGCTATATCGTCTTAGAATTTTACCACGACCCAGAATATATATACTTTATGGGGTCTCCGATGAATATTTCAAGGTGTTATAAACGGAATGAATATACCCCCATCCACGAGGTGGAGGGTATAAAAATAATAAATGTTGTGAATTTTTTCGTGATATTTGTGAAAAAATCGTAAATAAAATGAATATTTTCATACAATATAATTGTTAAATTAGTGAAACTAGTTTCATAAGATATTTTATTGTAGTAAATAAAAATTGGTTAAAAAATTATGAAACCTGTCATAGCTAATTATATTTTTGAGCAATGAAATGTTTTCATAAATATAATGAACGATTTTGTATTTGTATTTATGAGGCGTTTCAAAATTAATAAAAATATTTGTAGTGTGTCGACTTTATTCGACTTCTGGAATTCTCATAAGTATGTACCCTGATTTAGGTCAAAGTCTTTAATTACAAATTTTCTTACAATGATGGTTGTATCGGTCAATCAAATAATTTTCTGAAACTAATATAAGTCAGATCTTTTTGGTTTATATTGGAAACTCCAGTGGAAATTATTAATATCTATAAAGCTTTGTAAAATAATGAAGTTTAATTTAATAATATTTTTTTTTTTCATAAATAATATTATAAACAAGTAAGGTAAGGCTGAAGTCAGTCGGGGCCGACTATATGATATCCTACACTTACTACTCCATCACACTATTTCATTTCGGTGAAAAAGTGAACAACATTTGTATGGGAGCTATATATATGAATCTGAACCGATCTGATCCACTTTTACCACAGATGTTTCTAGTGTAAATGTAAAATGTCCTGCCGAATTTGAAGAAAATGTGGTTTCTACAGCGTTTAACCTCAAATCGGGAGCGAAATTTGTATGGGCGCTATATCTAAATCTGAACCGATTTGACCCATATTTTAATATGCAAATTGATAAAAATATTTATAAGTATCAATTTATGTAAATATGTGCATCGAATAAAAAAGAACAATCAATAGAAATAGAAAAAAGTAAAAATTTTCAGAACGAAAAATATTAAATAAATATATTTTGAAAATATATTTATCACAAAAGTACATATATAAGTTGAAACCTTTTGCATGCCTTACCACATACTCAAATTTTATTCCATAGCTTTATTAATTAAGCCGTAACAAAAAATTATATTATTACACTAACATTTAAAAAACAAGTAAGGAAAGGCTAAAGTCTGGCGGGGCCGACTATATAATACCCTACACCACTCCCAGCGTATGTACCTCGCTTTGATTACTAAACCCAGGTATTTCATGGGAGCAATTTTATGTAGTTCATACAAATTATATAAATTATATGAATATAATTTATATGCTATAAATTCATCTTTAGTCAAATTTAATGAATATGGTAAATAATATGGTAATTGATCCAATTGTCCGACAGACAAAATATTATACAGTAGTATACCAAAGTCATACCAAAGTATGGACATATGGGCATCACCCAAACAATTCTCATTGCAATTCAATTCGGTAAAAATTGAAATCGGGATTGGATGTTTGCATCCTGTAAATGTATGTGTTTGACAAAAAATGTTAAATCGGAAAGGACATTTGTATGGGGGTATATTGAAACCAGGAACGATGTGACGCGCTTTCACCATGTCTGTTTATTGGTGAAATATAATATCTAAAATTTGGCCCAAAATCGGTTAAACATTCGGGAGCAACATTTGTATGAGGGCTATATCTAAATCCGAACCGATCTTATCCACTTTCACCATCGGTTTTTTAGTTGGATTATAAGATGTTGTGCCAATTTTAAAGAAAATCGGGTACAATATGTGGTTTCTAAAGCGGAAAAAGTGAATTCGGGAGCGACATTTGTATGGGGGCTATATCTAAATCTGAACCGATCTTAGTTGCATTATAAGATGATCTGCAAAATGTAAAGAAAATCGGGTACAATATGTCTTTTCTAGAGCGGAAAATGTCAAATCGGGAGCGACATTTGTATGGGGGCTATATCTAAATCTGAACCGATCTTACCCAATTTTTGCATAGGTGTTTCTAGTTGGATTATAAGTTGTTGTGCCAATTTTAAAGAAAATCGGGTACAATATGCGGTTTCTAAAGCGGAAAATGTCAAATCGGGACCGACATTTGTATGGGGCTATATCTAAATCTGAACCGATTTCCTCCAAGTTCAATACCGATGGTCCTTGGCCAGAAAAAATAACTTCTGCCTAGTTTCATGACAATCGGACAACAATTGCGACCTGTAGAGTGCGAACAAGCTTAGATGGACAGCAGACGGACGGACGGGCGGACGGACAGACAGACAGATATCGTTAAATCGACTCAGCTGGTGATTCTAAGCCGATCGGTATACTTAAAGGTGGGTCTAGCTCGATTATTTCTTGGTGTTACAACATTTGGCGCGAAACTAACTTATAATACCCTAGACCACGAAGTGGTTTAGGGTATAATAATCGGTTATGTTAGACAAATTGTACAGTCCATGTACTTTTTTGGTTTGAACTAGGAGCTGTGTTCTCAGTTTTTCATTGTTTTATTTTTTCTGGAACACAAAATTGGGCTATAAAATACGGCGTTGCATAACTCAGCCTGTGCTTGCAAGAATTCCGACAGCAGTCGTTAATCATCGATTTCACATGTAATTTTGTGGGACTCTTTGATTTTACGTTTCACATTTGTCGTTGAATCGCACAAGCGGCAAGAGATTTCGAACATTTCTTTTTATCTCGTCTACGCTTGCGGTATAAGAGAGATGTACAACCACAATTTCAGTATTTCCATCCGCTTGGTCTTGTGTTTTTTTAAATGGACAAACCTGAGAACTCTGTTGTTTTCACAAATAATCGCTTATAGCGAAATTTATCGACTTTGAGATTTTAATACAAAACTGTTTCATTATGTATGTTTATACATAAGTATTGGACTTTTTCCGCTCTAGAAACTGCATATTTTAGTTGATTCAGATTTGGCACATCATCTTATACATCAACTAGAATAATTTATGGTGAAAGTGGGTCGGAGCGGTTCCTATTTAGATATAGCTCTCATACAAATTTCGCTCCCGAGTTGGCTTCTCTAGTTGATCGCTCTAGAGGTCAAATGTTTTAACCGATTTGCTTCAAATTTTGCGCAACTACTTATATTTCAACTAGAAACACCTGTAGAGAAAACGAAATTTTTAACAGATTTGGATCAGAACACGTACATACGAAAGTGGGTCTTATTAGTCCATGATATGGGACACATGCCAAATTCCTCACCGAATTGAAATGGCGTTGGAAGTGGAGGGTATCATATAGTCGGACCCGCTCGACTTTATCATTTTCCTTATTGTTCGAGATGAGTGCGAAAACCACCGAATTTTCGCTGTTCAGAATCTCATTTTATTTTCATTTCTATTTAAGGTTTAACTAAGCATACAATTCCCCAAGATTCCATTCACTCCAAAGTTGACCTCCTTTTTCCAGCCAACCGTATGAATAAGCCTTTATTTTGCACTTTTATTTGCTGTAGTTATTGTTGTTTTTGTTGCCCGCCCCCTTTTGGTCATAACAAGTCAAGAGGTTATGTCCGTTTTTGCACTTCTCAAAATATGTTCTGTCCTTTCTGCTTATTTGCCTTCCACAAACAACAACAGCAACATCTAAAGTTTCCATTTGAGTAAATCTGTTATTAAAGCCGTATTTGTTTGTCTTTGGCCAGGCGATGACTGAAATATGTATTCAAGCATCTTTGTGGTGGTTCACCCGAAAATGGCAAAAATAAAACCTTTGGGAAACCTTTACCGAAAACCTTTGGCACAATGAAAAGTTCAAAACACTTTCGTGCTTCGTATTGTGGCTTGTTTTTAAAATTTTCCAAAATCCTCCCTTCATCCACTTCACGATAGACATACATAGACTTGGATGGTAGCTGGCGTCACACAAAGGCAATGCGGTTTTGTGTGCAGTTCAAGGTGTTTGACCAGGATATGCTTAAGCATTTTATTATACATATTTATGGATTATTTTTCGGAAAAATAACTTTAGACAAAGTTTTTGTTTTCTGGTTGCTTCGTTCGTTCTGTCTGTTTTGTTCTGTTCTGTTTATAATCATCTAAACGCAAAAGAGACAGTTAACGGATGGAGAGGAGATTTTCCGAAGTGCTTAGCACTTTGGCAAAGTTTAGTCTTAAGCAGATTGTGGTTTTTGCCATGGCATGCTATTTGTTGAAATATTTATAAACGCTTTTGAGATTTCTGGATAAAAACGTATTGTGTTGAAAGGTTAAGGCACTGCAACTTAAAGGAATGACCATTTGTTGGGGCAGCATTTTAATAACGAATTAAACAAACGATATACATAATCCTTGATTATTTAAGACTTGAAGAATCTGTGTGTATTTGTGCAGCAGACCCAAATTTTGTTTAATTAATTTTCAGAAAAAAATATCAAAAATTTAAAAAATCATGATTTTTTAAAAAATACCTTCTACATTTATCCATAGATAAATATAGGCATTGATTTCTTCTTTAAAATGTTGGTAATAAAAATTATACAAAGCAAATATGATTTCTTCTAAAAAATCAATTTTCCTCAGTTTGTAGAGACAGTTCAGTTCCTAAACCACTTTTTCGATGCCAAATTCGCAAAATTTTTTGCCATCATATTTACGTTTAATTGAACATATCGTGTCCTATTTGCCAAAACGAGTTTTAATTTTTTTGCTCTGTAAATCCATCTCCTGTATTAAATTATTTTACAAACAAGGAGTCAGTAACGTCATTTTTCGTCCGATATTCATCATTTAGGTGTCATTCGAAAGTTATTAATTCCTTCTATTTATTTTTCATATCAACTCTTACACAATGTTTCCAAGAAATATGAGTTTTTAGCTGTCACCTTGAAAACCATAAAAAAATTAATATAAACGTCCTATAATACTACTAATTAGTTATTCCAAGACAAGAATAAACATTTTTATTTAAAGTGCTCCCAATCGTCTATTAATTCAGATAAAATTTTGGGCAAAATGCATCATAAAACAAGTAAGGAAAGGCTAAAGTAGGGCGGGGACGACTATATAATACCCTACACCACTCCCTCGCTTTGCTTGCTAAACAGATATTTCATGGGAGCAATTTTATATTGATCATATAAATTATACAGTTAAAATAAATTCATCTTTAGTCAAATTTAATGAGTATTGTAAATAATAAAGTAGTTGATCAATTTTTCCAGCTGATATTCCGAGTAAAGTAAGTATAACATGATGTGAAAAAATTGATCAAGACCAATTATAAATACAGATTGTACAGCGGTAATAGGACGAATCGTACGGACATTTGAAGGGGCCTATAACAACACTTGGGGCCTGTGCCAAAACATGCAACTATATATTTCTCATTCACGGTAGATATTCCTGGTTGAAACATATAATGATCTGCAAAATTTGATGAACATCCGATGTAAGATGTACTTTCTAGAGCTGTAATAGAGCATATGTACATATGGACATCTCCCCAACAAGTATGGAAAGACTAAAGACGGACGGAGCCGACTATCTCAATTCGGTAAAAAGTGAAATCGGGAAGGATTTTTGAATCCTGTAAATGTATGTGTTTGACAAAAAAAATGGACATTTAATGGGGGTATATTGAAACCTGGAACGATGTTACCCGCTTTTTATTGGTGAAATATAATACGTAAAGTTTGGCCAAAATCGATTAAACATTCGGGAGCAACATTTGTACTGGGGCGATATATAAATCTGAACCGATCTTACCCACTTTCAACATAGGTGTTTTTAGTTGGATTATAAGATGTTGTGCCAATTTTAAAGAAAATTGGGAACCATTTGCGGTTTCTAGAGCGAAAAAAGCCAAATCGGGAGCGACATTTGTATTTGTATCTTAATGTAAACCGATTTCCTCCAAATTCAATACCGATCGTCATCATTAAATTTGGCAGAAGTTACGAAATCGATTCAACTGGGGATTCTAATCCGATCCGTATACTTAAAGGTGGGCCTAGCTCGATTATTTATTGGTTTTACAAACATTTGGCGGAAAACTAATTTATAATTCGGCCCGGCCGAATGTCGAAAATCTATTATCTTTCGGGTTCACAGTGGAATGTCCACACCTAATTTTATGATTTTAGCTAAGGACTTAAGCTTGACATCAATTTTATCCGAATTTGGAGAAAGCCTTTTATTTTGTGCCTCTATTCACTCAGAGGAATGTATAAAGCGAATTTCATGATTCTATTTGCATCCATTTTTATCCCCTTTCATCTTTTTTATACCCTACAGCACTTCGTGGACTAGGTTATTATAAGGTAGTTTCACGCAAAATGTTTGTAACACCAGCTAGACCCACCTTTAAATATACGGATCGGCTTTGAATCACCAGCTGAATCGATTTAACGATGTCAGCCTTTCTGTCCGTCTGCTGTCCATCTAAGCTTGATCGCACTCTGTAAGTCGCAATTGTTGTCTAATTGTCGTGCAATTTGGCAAAAGTTATTTTTTTGGTCCAAGGACCATCGGTATTCAATTTGGAGGAAATCGGTTCAGATTTAGATATAGCCTCTATACAAATATCCCTATAATTTACACTATTACTGTTCTAAAATACACATTTTACATGGGATCATGACAAAATTTCCATGGTTTGATATAGCCCCCATACAAATGTACCTCCGATTTACAATATTACTGCTCTAAAATGCACATTTTACATCGGATCTTGATCAAATTTCCCACACAATGTTACATTTAGACTAGAAACAACTATTTTGAAAACTCGCTATATAGGTCAATGTTTTGGAATAGCCCCCATACAAGTGGGCCCCCAGTTTACACTATTATCGATCTAGAACTCACATCTTACATTGGATTTTGATAAAATTTTGCAGATTATGTTATATTTCAATAAAGAATACCTACTTTGAAAGTAATCTATATGGGCCCAATTTTTAATGTAGCGCCCTTACAAATGGCCCCATTTTTATTATTACTCCTCTAGGACCAACATGTTACATCGGAAGATTTTCAAATTTTGCAGATCATGTTATATTTCAACTAGGAATATCTACTATGAATATAGGTGTCCATATTTTGGCACACTATCCGTACAAATGCAATGTTTCCAAATACAACTGTCCCACCAATTTTCAATATTATCGTTTTAAATCCTTCATATTACATCGGATCTGGATTAAATTTCCACCGCTCATTATCAGTTTCTGGTTAGATAACACTTCAGATTCAACTTATGACAGCCAATCAATTCGTTAAATTTGACAAAAGATGCATTTATAGTACTGTATAATTTATCGCCCCCATAAAACACCTGGGTTTAGTGATCAAAACAAGGTATATACGCAGGGAGTGGTGTTGGGTAACATATAATCCGCCCCGCCCGATTTTAGCCTTTCCTTGCTTGTTTCCTTTATATTGTACGTCTACACAGTCAGGGAACGTGGGCACCGAATTTTCTGATTCTGGCTGAAGTCATTACGTTGGTACCAATATCCTTCTTATCCAATTTGGACCCTAAAAGTACAAATATCGAAAGACCGCCTTATTTTTGGAGTCAGAGACAAGTATTGATTTTCGTCGTTTGATCTTCACCATACGCTTTGGTACCAATTTCATCCCCTTTTCCACATTTTCCCCCTAGAAATACGAATTTCGAAAACTCCCTTTATTTTACGTAGATTTTAAGATTAGTGGAATGTACGCTCCGAAGTTACCCCTAAAGCACGGATCAGTTTATGGTATGCGTTCATGCAATAAAATGATTTAATTTACGAAATATCAAGTAAATACACAACCGAGATCATTACTCCAAACGCAGACGTTTGGTTTAGCCCTTTATTCCAATTTTACCCCCTTAGAAGTACGAATTTTAAAATAACCTTTTATTTTACATGTCTACTCAATTAGAGGAATGTACACACCGAACTTGATGATTCTAGCTATTGTTCTAGGTACCATTTTTATCCCGTTTTGTCCCATTGGTGTACGTTTATGCTATAAGGGGCATGCGCATACCAAATATGAAGTAAATATAAGCAGACATATGGGGAAAAATGTTCCCTCTGGACCGATTTAGCCCATTTTCAATCCCAACCTATAACTATATTCTCGGGAAATTTTGACTATATTCTAGTGTGCTTTCAACAGACGGACATGGCTAGATCGTCTTAGAATTTTATGACGATCCTATGGTGGAGGGTATACTAATATAGTAATTTTATAATTAATTGATAGCAGAAAATTTTATAAAGAGATAAAAAGCAGAATAAAAATGTAGATCACAACTAAGTAAGATTTAAATACATAAACCAGCATTAGTCCTCCTCCTTCCTCGTATCGAGCCATTATCTCCAATGCCAAGCATATTTGCACAACCATGGAACCTCTTAAAAAACATTCTTTATATATCATAGGCAGTCTATGATTTTTTCTTGCGTCTTACTCAAATAACATTGTAATTGAAGCTCCCACCGCACAGTCTAATGTAATCGGATTTCCATCTCATTTAATTATTGTCCACGCTGTGACAAAACTATATACTAGAGTATCTGTAGTTTTTCATTTTAATTCAAGTAATTCCATCTCTTCTCCCAGATAAGCATTTTCCAATCCCTACTAATCCTTTCTCGAATCGTCATCATTTCCTGCGTTTATTCTTTCCACTTCTTTGTACTCAAATCATACTAGAAATGTTCTTTTCTTCTTCTTTCTCGCCCAGCTTCCTTGGCTCCGCTTCGTAATTTGTTATCATAATATTGTATCTTATCATCGTAACTTTATTTTATTGGCCTTAATTTAAGAACACATAAACCCATTTCACCGCAAATAAATACCACTGATGATCCACCACTAAGTGTCTCCTTGTGTGAGTGGCTGGCTGCGAGTGGCTGTGTGTGTTTGTGAGGGGTTCGTATGAATGCCGGATTTATGCCAAACGGATACAAATGAACACCAGACAATCACACAAACGCAAGCGCTGAGCCAACTACACACTCAGGGAAACAATAGCAGCTTAAGAGTATATCACCCTTGTGGCAATCACTTTGTCATCTTAAGCTGTTAATTCAATTCCACAATAACAGCAGAAACAGAAGCGGCAGCAGCAGCAGCGGTGGCAACGGCGACGATGACAGCAGCAACAACAACAACAATGCCAACCATACTTAAGCTGTGGAATTGGGCTGGATAAAGCGGAGAAGATTTTCATTTTGATTTGATGAAATGTTTACTAATGGTATTAATTTTTCCTTCTTTTTCTTCCTTTCTATTCTAAATCATTTCATAAACAGTCGCAGTAGGGGTAAATTGGGATTTTTTGGGCGAGAAATAGAGGAAGAAGGAAAAAAGGGATATAAAAGATAGCGTTGTGTATGTAGTGGTCATTTCGATATGTAATCGTTATATATGCCATGAATTATTATAAGTAAAACCAAAATACTTTAAAATGCAAATAAAGTATTCAATTTGAGCTACCTATGAGGCCTGCGTTTAATCGGTTATCTCACTATATATATAAAAATGAATCTGTGTTTGTAAGTTTGTGGGTTTGTTTGTTCTTTATAGCACACTAAACTACTGGACCGATCTTCTTGAAATTTTCACAGTATGTCTATGCTGAACCGGTGGTGAAAATAGGCTATATAAATTTTTTATCCCACACATATTGGGGATTTATTCGTTTTTTATAAATTAGCATATTCGGAGTACTGTTGCCGGTAGAGTCTTGAATTTTTGTGAAAGTTCACTAATTGTTAGTCTGCACTGTTTTGCCAAAAATGGGCGGTATTGGAAAAGTGGGCGTGGCACCTCCCATACGAAGTTAAACCTATTATTGAATAATACTGTTCTATGACACCTAGAGTGCTGAAATTTTGTGTAAGTGCATCTAGCATCAATGTGCGTAGTTGTGCCAAAAATGGACAGGATTAGAAAAGTGTGCGTGGCACCTCCCATACGAAGTTAAAACCTGTTATTGAATATTGTCAGTTCTATGACACCTAGAGTGCTGAAAAATTGTCTGAATAGATCCAGTGTAAATATTTGTGGAAATATGGATGGAAAGTGGGCGAGGCCCTTCCCATATGACATTAAACCCGGTTTTAGAGTATATTCGACACCGAGATTGGTGGAAAGTATCCGCGACCCTTCCCATACGAAATGAAAACCTGTTTTAGAGTATATTCGACACCGCGATTCCTATACTGTTATACAAATGTGCGGGATTTGAAAGATGGGGAATTTTTGATTTGCATTTTGTAAAATTACACTTTTTCTTTGGATTTTCTTAGCATAATAGCAAAGAAAGATTACAAAAAAAGGAAACGTAAATTATATCAATTTTTTGGTTTTTGTGTTGTTTGATTAGTGAACAATTTGATTGACTTTCTATGTGTTTTGAATGTAGTACATTCGAATTCCAGCTATTCGATTAAGTAAGTTCTTCTTGAGTAGGAAGTTTTTTGTTTTGGTAATGGAAAGGAGGAGAATCACACTCAACCTAAAATCAATTTGATTTTTGACATTTCTTCCTTTGTTCGCCGTAATTCAATATTTTCCATGAAACATATCCATTTCTTTTGTATCTCAGGGAAGTTATTATAAGTGGTACATATTATACCGATCACAAGAATAAACAATATGATTTTTATTTCCGTTTGTTTTTCTGCCTGGCGAAGCGGGCGGGGGTTCAGCTAGTATTTATACAAAATATCTCTAAACTTAAACTAATTAACATAGAAAGATGATGCATATTTTATATGTGATTTTCCCCCATAAATTTCTACCTTATATGCCTTGAAGGATAATGCATGAATAACATTTGATAGCAACTGTTTTGTCCCGTACGTGACAACATGTAAAAACATATTTTCTATTATAAATATGAGTAAATCTTCAGACTTCGAATATTTTATTTAAACTTGTATTCTACACAATTAAATAGTACTAACTACACTCTACACTACACTCTATTAGAATGGAAACCATATTTGGTTTTATTAACATCTAAAAACTGTGAAAACTGAGAGATATAGAAATGACATGCATAAAGTCATAATTGCTTATGATTTATATATTTTTAGATAAAAATGTATAGCCCATAAATTCATTAACAAATGTGTGTAATTAAAAAATGAAACTTAAAGAAATATGTCAATCTTACTGTACGTGACGCTGGAATTAGTGTTTGGGGTTTCCCGGAATTTTTCATTTCCTGGGAAAAAATAATTCTCTTTAAGTATGTCTATGATGATTTTAGGTATCTAAGTTTAGTTGCTTGTGTGCATATATATTGTCTCTAGGAGAACGAATTGTCAGAATTAGAGGGTCGTAAATTAGGTATAAGGCAGCTACATTAAATAAAAACAAGCAGAATCGGTTAGTTTAGTACCATTTTTTCCAATTTCCTCCCTTAATGTTATCACATTTGACTCCACTAGGGTAGCTAGAGCGGAGGAAGCTAATTTTATAAAAATTTAGTTTTTGTATGGGCGCCACCTTTAAGGAATGGATATAAGAGACAGGTATGTTTGGAGAATCTGTTGTGGAGATAAAAAATTTGGCAGTCTTACATGTCTCCAATCTAGGCGTGAGTCGGGGCAGTTATGGGCCTTTCTTTCATAAAAAAAATATATAAAAATAACAAGTAAGAAGGCGTTAAGTTCGGCCGGGCCGAATCTTATATACCCTCCACCACGGAGTGCATTCCACAGTATTACCAGCAGATTAAAGGATGTCGACTTTACATAGAAGCACAGTACAATATTACGAAAATTGTGATATATTTATGAACATTACTATATTTGATTACTATTTCAAACTATAATGTATACTTATGAGCACTGTTTTAAATCTACTACTATATAAATAAAATACTGAAATTGTGAAAGTGAACATGACTAAATATTAGGCGATTGCCATTAGAAAGAAGCATTTCCATATACAGACAAAGTGATAAGAAATGTATAAATTTTAAAGATATCCCCATTCGCCCCATTCTCCGCCCAAATGTACAAATTTCGAAGAAACCCTTTTTCGAGGCTTCATAGTCAGAATGTATACACCGAATTTCATGATGGCAACTTCAGCGGTTTGGAAGGTCCCATTTTTATCCCTCTTTTTCAATTATATCACTTAAAAGTACGAATTTCGAAAAATCCCTCTATTTTAAGTGTCTATGCAAGTAAAAAAAAAGTTCGCCGTACACTTTCGAATATGAAGTATTATTGAAAGGTAGTTCCAAAAAATTTTTTTTTATTTTTTTATGCCGAACGTATTTTAAAGTGTGATACATCGATGTTTTTGTCTCGACGAGGCCGATTTTTTTTGTCTTCGAAGTCATCGAGCTCAAGCATGATTCATGATTTTATGCGAGCTTTAATTTTCTGATATTAGAGTGGTACATTAGGGTAGTAGCAACTGAGATATGATGGGTAAGTACCAGAATTGGGTGCTTGAGCTCAATGACTTCAAAGACAAAAAAATCGTCGAGACAAAAACATCGATGTATCACACTTTAAAATCCGTTTATAAATGCAGAAGTTATATAGAAAAATGTAAAAGCGCGACCCCTACGTTCGGCATAAAAAAATAAAAATTTTTTTTGAAACTACCTTTCAATAATACTTCATATTCGAAGGTGTACGGCGAACTTTTTTTTGAGCCATTTTGTTGGTACCATTTTTATCCCCTTTTTCCAATTTTGCCCCCTCAAGAGTACGACTATCTAAAATCTCTTTATTTTACGTATCTAAACAATTAGAGGGACGTACTCACTAAATTTCATCATTCTAGCTGTATTCGTTTAGTTGGTACTATGTGTACCAACCATTGTATCCATTGAAAGTACGAATTTGGAAAACATGTTTTATTTTTAGTGTCTACGCAGTCAGACGAATGTATACTCCGAATTTCATGATTCTAGCTGCTGTCATTTGGTAGGTACTATTTTTATCCCCTTTTTCCATTTGAACCCCAAAAAGTACGAATTTTGGAAAGTTCTTTTATTTTACGTGTCTACGCAATCAGAGGAATGTATATATCGAATTTCATTATTCTAGGTGCAGCCGTTAGGTTGGTACTATTTTTATCCCTCTATCCCCATTTAACCCCTTAGAAGTACGAATTTAGAAAAAATACTTTTATATTATGTATCTACTCTATTAGAGGAATGTACACGCCTAATTTCGTGTTTCTATCTGTTGTCGTTTGATAGGTACCATTTTTATTCCTTTTTGTCCCATTTCGCCCCATACAAATAAAAATCACTCTATGGTGCCCTTTTATGCTATAGAGGGAATGCGCATTACAAATATCAACTAAAAACAAGCTAATATGTTCAAAAAACATGCTGAAATACTCTAAATATTAGGGGTATTTTCAGTCCTTGTGAGGGAAAAATTTTTCCCTCTGGGCCGATTTCGTCCACTTTCAATCCCAACCGATCTACAACCATAATACACATTTAGGAAAAATTTTAACCTCCTAGCTCATTTCGTTCGGCCGCTATCGTGCTTTCAACAGACATACAGACAGACAGACAGACAGACAGACAGACAGACAGACAGACAGACAGACAGACAGACAGACAGACAGACAGACAGACAGACAGACAGACAGACAGACAGACAGACAGACAGACAGACAGACGGACAGACGGACAGACGGACATGGCTATATCGTCTTAGAATTTTACCACGACCCAGAATATATATACTTTATGGGGTCTCCGATGAATATTTCAAGGTGTTACAAACGGAATGACAAAGTGAATATACCCCCATCCTGGAGGTGGAGGGTATAAAAAAATGTATAGGGACCACCTTATGGTTTGAAGATAGTTAGGTATGTGCTGAGAAAATATTGGGGCTGACAAAATTGGGGGTCGGTCTTGTTTTTGATTTCCTTAGGGGTCTCCTAGGGCCTATAAGAGCAGACCCATTAAAGAGTGGAAAAGGGTAAGTATATTCGAAAAAAAAAATGTTGGAGAGGGAAATCTAATTGAGGTCGGGCCTTAGTGCAAAAATAAAACATCGTATGGGCCACCTTAAGGGTAGGTCTGTTTAGAGAAGGTGGAACATAAGTTATACATTTGACTCTTCTACCGACCTCCTTGGGCAAATAAGAGCGGTGGTAAGAAATTTTATAAAAGATATAATTTTTGTATGGGAGCTCCATTAAGGAATGGAGATAGGGTGTATGTGTGTTCGAAAATAATGTTGGGAAATCAATGGGGGTCGTTCATACATTTTCGTTTTGCGGCTTTTTGTGTATTTTTTACCCCCTTTCTCTCAACTTTTACCCCGATGAGCGCCCACTTACACTCATCCCATTTTTTTTTGGCTTGTTCTAGCGTATCCAAATCGGACTCTTTATATTCCCATACAAAACTAACCCACCCCTAGTAGGCATGTAAAATAAAATATTTTTAGGAATTCCTTTTTAGGGGGAACGAAATGGAATAAAAATGGTACAAATCAAATGGTAGAATAATGATATTTGGTGTATATTTCGCTCTGAGTAGACGCGAAAAATGGAGATGAATAATCTCTCTGTTGGAGGTATATAAGGTGCGGTCCGGCCGAACATAACTTGTTTTATATTTATACACTCCACGAGAGTATTATGTCTTTGTGCTTTTGTTTGTAACACCCAAAAGGAAGGGAGATAGACCCATTGTTAATTATACCGATCGGCTTAGAATCACTTTCTGAGTCGATTTAACAATGTCCGCCTGTCTGTCCATCTATTGTTGTAATCACGATACATGTCGCAATTGTAGCCAGAACAAAACGAAACTTTGCACAGCGAAGTTTTTCGGGACAAGGACGAACGCTATTTAATTTGAAGAAAATCGGTTCAGATTTAGATATAGCCCTCATACGAATTTCACTCCCGATTTGACCCTTTTCACTCTAGATACCACATATTTCAACCGATTTTCTTCAAATTGGCAAAACATCTTATATTTCAGTTAGAAACACCTGTGGTAAAAATGTGTTAGATCGGTTCAGATTTACATATAGCTCCCATACAAATTTCACCTATTATTCTCGATTTGACAAATTGGACCAGGTCATATTAGCCTGTGATTAGGAAACATACAAAAAATGTGGTAGAAAATAGATAGAAAGTGGAGTGTATCATGTAGTCGGCCCGCCCGACTTTAGCCTTTCCTTATTTGTTTTAATTTTAACAAGGTTCATACTCAATGAATCAGAAGTTTTGATTCTATTGCTTTTGCATCCATTTGGATTTCCGCTAAGCCTATAGACACTTAAAATAGAAAAATATTCAAACCGGCAAACGACCCACCGCAACAACACACCCAAATCTATCTGGCACTCTTAATGAAATGTAATTGTTTTGCAACAATCTTTTAATAAATCTCTCTCTCCAGAAACTCCACTTATAATTTGTAGCGTTAAATAGTGGCAAGAGGAAGAAGAGCAAGCAGGAAAAACAGCAAACATGGGGAGAAACAGCAACCGTTGCCAAGTAATTCAATTGAAATTAATTATTATTCGCTCCACAAGTGTTTTTGGCGCTTTCGAGTATTTGCTCGAGTCATGCTACCACAACTTTTAATTATGCTGCCCTAAGCTGTAAAGTTGCAGTTGAAGTTGCTATTGCTGCTGCCGCATCGCATCCATTGCCCGGTGTTGGTGCTGGTGCCGTGGCCGTTGTCGCTGCCTCCGATAGCATCCTCCTTTCCTAAGTTGCTTCTTTTAATGAAACTTTAACCCGTTTTTTTCTCCACGTAGCGAGTGTTTGTTTTTCCGTGTGTCCAGAACTATTGATTAAAACGTTGCTGGCTGGCAAAGAAGAAGAGTGCTCGTGCAGGAGTACCGTCCACTTACTACGCCAGGATATCAGAGTTTTATTTCCATGGTACTTGCAACTTGTTTCCGATGAGTTTTATGTTTGTTTCAAAGTGTTTTGCTGGTGCCCCCCGTTTAGTTTAGTTTTTCTATGGCCCGGCTATTAGGCGGGGAACGCTGGGTTACACTTACCCTCGTACAAGTGGCAAGTGGAATGTTTTTTCTGTGTTTTTTTTTTTCAAAATGGTGTTATGTTGCATTTTCAAGTGTTTCTTCATGTTGCACTTAATTTAGCACGAAAAAAGGGAATCAATTATACCAATTTTGTTTACTTGTTTGTGCTGGGGTTGGGATTTTGTAATTAAAATGATTTGAAAGTGATGACGAGAACAGACGGCGAAGGAGCAACAGAAATGTGATGAAATTAGGGATGCTTTCAATTTTGAGAACAATATTCTGGTTTGGCATATAATCTCCTTGAAATGTTATAGAAATTTAAGAGGAGATACTGGAACTTCATTGCACTGTCATGCATGTAGAATGAAAATATGACGTAAGTTTCGAAATGCTAGTCGAATACTCCGGAATGAATTTTTACAACTATATTTTGACTACTAGTGACATATGTGTCCAGTCAATATGAAAAAATCTATTATTATTTCTAAAATCTGTAAAATGCCCTAAATGTATGGGCGAATCGGACAAAGCTACGTCCATTTTCATGAATAATAAAATAGTTATTCCTTTTCATACTGATTTCAAATTTGGCTATTCAGGCTCAAGATGACACAATGACGCTACTACCACAGACAAAAATACTTAAAAACATCGGAATGTGTAAAAAAGTCGATTTCGAAAAAAATGTCGTTGCATCGTTTTAGAATTAAGGTAACGATATATGTTTTTTTACTATGTTTTATCTAAAAATTGTTAGACATTATTTCAGGAAATATATCTCATCATGTTTACTTTTCCCACTAAAAATTCACTATTTAGGAAAATATTAGTTTTATGTGTAATGAAGCACAAAAAGTGATTCGGTATTAATTGTCTGTTTCATATTATTAAAGCTCTTGTTATGCTCTTTCCAAAATGGGATAACTTTAGTGTAAAGATTTTTCATAAATATTTATCACTAGCAGTACCCGCTGCTTCGCACGCGAAAATACAGTTATTAGATAATAAATAACTGGATACAGATAAAATGGTAATTTGGAAACCTCATATTATATAGCACTCATACACCGTCAAACGAATGTGCTTGTCGAATTGCACTATTTTAGCTGAAGTCCCTTCGTATGTATAACTTTTACCATTTTCTACCCAGTTTAGAACAAAAAATACAATCGCAGAGCTTTTATATCTTCGATCTGATGTTTTAGATGCAGCCCGCCATTTTATAAATTTTTGCACCACTTTCCCAAGCAGTACACATTTTTAAAAATCACTACATTTGTTTTTATATAGTACTTTATATGGTACCACGTTTATACCTTTTCGTCCCGCATCCTCCTAATAAGAACAAATTTTGAAATATCCATTTAATTTCCGCGTTTACGTAATTAAAGGACTGTACACAATTTTTCGTCCCACGCAACCCTTAGAAGTACAAATGTACTGCGAAAAATCCAATTTTACTGCGCTTGCATGGTCAGAGGAATTTGCACACCAAATTTCACGACTATAGCTGCAATATTCCAATTGGTACCATTTTTATCCCTTTTTGTCCCGCACAACCCTTAAAAGTAAAAATTTCCAAAAATCTAATTGCACTGCGCTTCTACATCGTCAGAGAAATTTATATACCAAGCTTCTAGCTATTCTAGCTGTCGCGCTCACCCCTCATAAGTACAAATTTCCAAAAATCCAATCTTACTGCCCTTCTACGTTGTCAAAGGTAGTTGGTACCATTTTTATCCCTTTTTGTCCCGCGCACCCCTTAAAAGTATAAATTTCGAAAAATCCAATCTATCTGCGCTTCTACGTTGTCAAAGGAATTTACACAAATTTCACGATTAGTTGGTACCATTTTATCCCTTTTTGTCCCGCTCACCCATAATAAGCACAAATTTCGAAAAATCCATTTAGATATGCGCTTCTACATTGACAGAGGAATTTACATATCAAATTTCACGATTCTAGCTGTAATACTTCAACTGGTACCATTTTTATCTCTTTTTGTCCCGCTCGCTCCTTAAAAGTTCAAATTTTGAAAAATCCATTTATGTTGCAAGTTTACGTTGTCAGAGAAATGTAAATACCGATTTTCACGAATGTAGCTGCAATATTTAAACTGGTACCATTTTTATCCCTTTTTGTCCCTTAAAAGTACAAATTTCGATTTGTAGCTCGTCTGCATGGTCAGTGCAAGGAACACACCGAATTTCATGTTTTTAGCTACTGCCGTTTAGTCAGGACGAAGGTTCGATGTTTATCCCTTTTTGGGCCATTTTACCCCCTAAAAGTACGAATTTCGTAAAACCCTTTCTTAGTCGACGTCTACGTCATATTTGGGAACTACCCTGAAAATTTCATCAGTCAGTCAGTCAGTAAAGCAACTCTTTTATATATATAGATAAGATTTGCCTCCCACAGCGAAAAGCACGGAGAGAAGACACATATAAGTCATTCAATGTCAAGTGGTACCATTTTTGACCGAGTTCTGACCAATTTAACAGTGGTGAAATTATTTTCAATCCTTGATTTTTTTCATGAATGGTTTTTATTCAAACGTCTATAGCTACTGAAACGTTTGACCAATATTATTATTCGATTAATTGAATAATTTTTTTCGAATAATCAAAATGTCGTGATTTTCGAATAACGAATAATTCGAATAAATTTACCCAAATAATCGAGCAATCGATATTATAAAATTTTCTTTAAAAACTGGCATCAATGTTATAAATTGATTTAGAATAACCTGTTCCCTTTATTTGGCGATGCGTACAAATTGTTTTGGATAGGTCCAGCGACATTCTAAACGCTGCTTTATTATTAACTGTGATTTTGAAATTATAATCTCAAATTTGATGAGTTAATTCCATTTATAGAATTTGAGAAAAAATCTGTAGGAATAAATCTAATATTTCCACTTAGAGTCTGTTTCTGTAAAATTTTTCGTTCATCTGAAGCGATCGCTCGAAAATCACACAATTATTACATGAATTCTATAAAACGTAGTTAAGTTTAGCAACGAGCTCTTTGCATGTTTTTCTATAGACACGTGAAATTATCGAATTAACAACCTCAAATAAAGACTTATATGTACAGGCAGAATAGATCAGAAATATACTATTGAAGTGTGCTGATTTTAGATAATTTTTGATTTTCAAAAACGTGTAGTTAAATAATTGGTGGAATGCTTTGTCTTTCTCAGATATATTTTTATTTTTGTGAGAAAATTTAGTTTAGTGAAAGATACATTTTCTTTAACAGTAGCGACCGCTAAAGAAAATCGAAAAAAAAAAATAAAATTATATCGGAGAATGACAAAGCATACTACAGCTCTTCATAACTAAACGTTTTTAAAATTTTTAAATAAAAAAAAATAATTTTATTTTTTTTTTATTAAAAATACAATTATCTTGAACTGGGATATATATTGAGAATCATCTCCTTCTAGAGGCCGGGTTTGATGTTGAAAAGTCGCTGCGAAGCCACCTGAATGAAACCTTTAGACAGGGTGGAAATCATGATAGTGGTAGTCTGCAGCCAAGTAATAAATGTCACCATGCCATTTGAAAATAAATTTGCATTCTATTAAATATAGATGCAAAATGGTCTTGAGCCAGGACAATATCCCAGTTCAAATCAAATATTGATTACAGACCAAAAAATACAAAAGAAAAAACTAAAATAAATTACTATTATCGTCAAAGGTGCGCTTATTTTTTTTGAAGTATAAACCCGATCGACTAATACCTTAAATTTAAGCTAATTATGAGGGCTACAAATGTTACAACTGGGTCTTTCACGTAGAACCAATGGTTTAGTACCAGTAGTTCAAAAAATTTTTAATACGCTTTTTTTTTTTTAAAAAGGTCTATTTTTTGACGATTTACCGAGCTAAACTTAATTTGATCACACAAATAAAAATATATTTGAATTATTGAATGTTCCTTTCTATGTAGCACTTATTAATTATGTTTCTTTGAGGTGGAAAATTGTTCGATTAATCGGTTACATTATTCGATTAATTGGAAATTCTTCTTTTTCGAATAAACAAATAATCGAAGAATTTTAAAGTCCCAAAAATTAGATACCCTAATATTTTACCTTGTTTCGTATTTGCAATTACTTTTAAATTACATTGTGTGCAATTTTTTAAGTCATATAAATATAACCATATACGGACACCACTAGGTGATAAAAGACCAAACAAATCCGTGTCTCCCAGTTTTGCCTTAAGTAATGCACTTTTTATGGGCCCCAAAGATTTGGGTCCAAAAAAGCGATCAGGCTCATATATGTGTGTAGGTAGCGTATACGTACTGTTGATTAAAAATATCACTCATCACTGCAGTCGGACTGATCATTAACAGAAACAATTCTGCAAGATATATTTTTTCTACCTTAACGGTGTTAAGAATCATTCCTGGGAAGTTCATATGTTCCACAAAGTTGCTTATTGAGATCTTAGGTACATTTTTGTAGTTGATCGTTTCCTTGATTTTTGAACGGTTTGCTACCTATGGACCTGAACAGGGGAATCGCATTTTTTTAAGTTTTTAGCGATTTTGATCTTGAAGATGAAGTTTTTTGACTTTATACAATATACAATTTTTGGTCTTTATGACAAGAGCTACAACTTTGCCTCGGAGAGTAAAATTCCAAAAGGGTTGAAAGATATGAGCCTGAGAAAATGATCACTTTTTGCAAAAATTTTGCCCCAAATCTTTGGGCCCATAAAAATGTGCATGACTTTGGGCAAAACTGGGAGACACGGTTTTTTTGGACTTTTATCAAGTAGTCCGTTTATGGTTATATTTTTTCGTGATATCGATTTTTTTGTATATTTCTTTTATTTGGATTTTCAAATGTTTACATTATTTGATTTTTTCTTGAAATGTTAATGTAGTATTCTTAGATTTGTTTGTGTGAGTTTGGAAATGATGGGTTCTTCTTTTAAGATTTTTAAGATGAAAACTATCAGAAAAAAATCCTAGGAGAATTTCGCACACTACAAAAAATGGAAAAAATTTAAAATTTTGTATCAAGTACCTTTTAAATTGTTTATCAATTTCAGTATATTAAAAGTAATTATATACGAATATAGTTTATATAAAAACTATTTTTATTTAGAGAATGCATCATCGAAACGCAAATCAACGACAATAGTAGTGAAATGCGTTTTTCTTGTCAATGAGCAACGATGCTCAATGACTACCGTCTTTTTTTTTTTTGTAAAACACATTTGTGGGATCTATTTTTCCTGTTTTAAGATATTTGGGATCTTTTGTAATAAATCAAGCCACGACAATTCAAATTAAAAATTTTTATAAGTAATTTCTTGAAGACTTCTGCTTAAATTCATACTTTTGGCGGGTGAAATGGAGCAAAAGCGAGATAACAGCTAGAAGCATGAAATTGGGTGGGATTCCTTCTAATTGTGTATTCAGTAAAATGGTTTCTTTGAAATTCGGACTTTAAAGGGGGCAAATGTGAAAAAATTATTAAAAATGGTGTATAATTAAATTCGGTGTTTTTTTTTTAATAAATATATATATTTATATTTATAAATATAACATGGAAAACACATCTAGAATGACATTATTGTGGGTGATGTAAGGTTCTTATGAAATCTTTTATAAAAATTATATTTAAATGTTTTAAAACTTAACCGGAATTGTTATAAATTATTTAATAGGGTCAAAGCACTTATAATTTTGCACAACATTTTATTTTATTTTTTGTGAAAATTAACTCTGTAAATAACTTTTTAAGATTTTTTCCTAAGACACTTGTAAAATTTTTTAAAAGAGAATATTTTCTTAGATTTTTAGAAAATTCGAAGCTATGTGAATATTTTTGTTGTCATTTTTAATGCGGAATATCTTAAATATTATATGTTAACAATGTCCAAGATTTCACTAGTAATCTTGCATATACTAGATAAGAAGACCAGCAAAAAAATTGGAAGTACTTCCGTACTTCCAAGTTTTAATCGCATCTCATATGTGTAATTGTAATTTAAATTTATTGAGGCTTTTTTGAAATCATTGTAATCATGTAACAATATCCCAACAAAAAGAGATCACCCAATGAAGTGAATCAGATGTTCATTTTGTGATTCGGAAGTAGTGAAAATTGAGATCTTCATCAATGAATTTAACATGGAGTTGTCATAGCAGGGATGTCCTTTATTTTGAAAGACTTAAAAGTTATTTTAGTATGTTCCAAAGGAACCACTTTTTCACTAGTTTCCATTTTTGTTTTTAAAAATCCACCGCTACCCTCGGATCTTCTGGTTGCTACTACGGCACTCTAACCACCTCAGCTATCCTCTTTTTGAGTGCTGAATAACTAAAGCAAACAATTTTGTTCGTTAGAACTGACAATAGGAAACTTAACAAAATATTTATTTAGTATGAATTAATATATAACGACAATTAATATTTCATTAAATTAGTATTAAATAAATTAACACAAAAATTAATTAAAACAAAATGAAATATTTGAAGTACAAAGCAATAAATTTGAATTTTTTTTTTTCAGGAAAAAATTTTAAATTGTTTAAAGTATAGTATTGTTTATTTATAAAATTAATTAAAAAGACAAAAAAATTGTTTTCCCGA
Organism: Polietes domitor; assembly: GCA_947397865.1. NCBI lineage: Eukaryota > Metazoa > Arthropoda > Insecta > Diptera > Muscidae > Polietes > Polietes domitor. The sequence continues at coordinate 52,464,840 of OX377620.1, forward strand.
GCCAGTTGTTTTCGTACCCGAGACTTTTGGGTGTAAAGCGGAAACCTTATCTCTGTGACCCAATTCTAGAAATTCGTTTCCATTCACTTGTGAAAGTGCTATTCGAAAATGTTACATATTATTGACTTTTTTTAGAAGTTGTATAAAGGAACTTCCTCAAAAGCGGGCAAAATATACATTTGGAATCTGAGTGGCGATTAAAATGAAGTACTTCCAATTTATTGTTGGATATATATATTTCATGAAATGTTAAAGTAGTATTAATGTAGTATGGGTCCTATTTTTTGATCTTTATACACTCCACGATTTGTGCATTTGTTTGTAACACCCAAAAGGAAGATAGACCCATTGTTAATTATACCGATCGACTTAGAATCACTTTTTGAATCGATTTAGGCATGTCCGTCTGTCTGTCCGTCCGTCCATCTATTCTTGTAATCAAAGTACAGGTCGCAATTATTATCCGAATTGTGGTCCAAGGACGAACCCTATTTAATTTGAAGCAAATCGGTTCAGATTTAGATATAGCACCCCTACGAATTTCACTCCCGAATGGACTCTTTTCACTCTAGGTACCACATATTTTAACAGATTTCCTTCAAATTTGGTAAAAATGTGTTAGATCGGTTCAGATTTATATATAGCTCCCATACAAATTTCACTCCCAATTCGACATTTTCCGGCACCTCTTCTTCAAATTTGGCAAAATATGGGTCAGATCGGTTCAGATTTATATATAGCTTCCATACAAATTCCACTCCCGATTTGATTTTTTCCGCTCTAGAAACCATATATTTTAACAGCTCTTCTTCAAATTTGGCAAAATATCTTATATTTCCACTAGAAACATACATAGTGAAAATAGACCAGATCGGTTCAGATTTATATATAGCTGTCATACAACTTTCGCTTCCGGCTTGACTTTTTCCGCCCCAGAAACCACGTATTTTCACCGAATTTCTTCAAATTGAGCATAACACGTAATACTTGAACTGGTAGAATCTATTGTGCAAGTGGGTCACTTTATTCCATGTTTGGATATAGTCCCGGTACAAATATTCTTCTCGATTTGAGAAATTGGGTCAGGTCATATTAGCCTATGATTAGGAAACATACACAAATCCTTCCCGTTTTCACTTTTTTACCGAATTGAATTGTATTCGCATAGAAAGTGTAGTGTATCACATAGCCGGCCCTGCCCGACTTTAGCCTTTCCTTACTTGTTTTAAATACGTTTTTGCAAAATCAACAAAAACTTAAGTGAAAACCAACATAAAAAATTTGAAATCCTTAAAAAAATATTTTTCGCAACTACCAGAAAATGGGAAAAAGTAAAATTATTTTATCAAGTACTTTTTGGACTTTTTCAGTATACATTTCAGTATTTTAAAAGTAGTTGAATGAGAATATGACATATTTTTATAAAAAATATTTTTATTTAAAGAATAAATCCTCTAAGTCCAAATCAAAGATGATAATAATTTTAAAATGTTTTTCTTCTGATCCGTAATCAAAATAAAAGAAAGACAGTATTTTTTTAAATCACATTTATGCGATGCATTTTTCCCGTTTACGAATTGCAAATTTTTCATAATCATCTACTCTAAGCATGTGGAATTTTGTCAAAACATGTCCTGGTTGATGGAAATCTATGAATATCTTTTTTCGATTTTGTTTAATATTGTATGGTTTTTTCGGGCCACCAAAAACTATTTTCTTCAGTTATAATGAAGTATTGAATATGGCCGAACAGGACCGCCGTACATATTTAAAGTGACAAAAAAATCAAAATAAAAGCGATTCTTATTTTGACCATATACTTAACATAAAGCTCTAATTAACTGTATAATTGGTGCTAATGTCGATTTTGGGTAATTTCTCGTTTTCAAAATAATTAAAAAACCAAGCACGGAAACAGAAGAAGCGCGGCCAACCATTCAAACGCCGATTTCAGCGAAAACTATGGTAATATTTTAGTGCGATTAATTTAAGAATGTTGTTCACTGATGTCTCTTAAATATAGTTTTGATTGTATCCACTAATGTTTAATACTATTTTTGCAATTTTAATTAAGTACCTGAGTTCTGAATGTCATATAGATTTTCTGAATATCAATTATATCAACTATATGAATATCAATTTCTGAATATCAATTTCACTATTACAAAACAATTTCCATTTTCAAAACCAAATTGAGGAAATGGAACTGAAACTGGAATAAAATACTTCTTACTGCAAATATTTCTAATATTATTCTCTTTAAACTCTCTTTTTATAAGTAGATGTGTTGTTTCGATTATTTCTTTTATATTTGGTTCATAAAGTTATGTTGGATTTCTCAATATAACCCGATTTAATGGGTTATATTGATGCATATGTGTTTTCCATATTCTCTGCTGCTACATAGAATGCGCGTAAATCACATCTAGAATGATTTTAGTGTGTTCGGGTTTTTGTAATATATTGACCAAAACTAAAAATTGTTTCATAATAAAAACCAGTAAGGAAAGGCTAAAGTCGGGCGGGGCCGACTGTATGATACACTCCACTTTCTATCAGAAAATTCAATTTAATTCGGAAAAAAGTGAAAACGGGAAGAATTTTTGTATGTTTCTTAATCATAGGATAATATGTCCTGGTTCAATTTGTCAAATCGAGAAGAATATTTGTATCAGGGCTATATCCAAACATGGAATGAAGTGACCCATTTCACAATAGGTTCTTCCAGTTCTCAATTTGAAGTAATTCGATGAAAATACGTGGTTTCTGGGGCGGAAAAATCAAGCCGGAGCGTAATTTGTATAGGAGCATATATAAATCTGAACCGATCTGACTCATTTTCATCCTGGGTGTTTTTCATGCAAATATAAGATATTTTGCCAAATTTGAAGAAAATCTGTTAAAATATGTGGTTTCTGGAGCGGCATAACTCAAATCGGGAGTGAAATTCGTATGTGGGCTATATCTAAATCTGAACCGATCTGGCTCATTTGGTGTGTTTCATGGGTGTTTCTAGTTTAAATAGAAGATGTTTTGCCAATTTTGAAGCACATCTATTAAAATATGTGGTTTCTACAGCAGAAAAAGTCAAATCGGGTGTGAAATTCGTATGGGGGCTATATCTAAATCTGAACCGATTTTCTTCAAATTAAATAGCGTTCGTCCTTATCCCGAAAAACTTTGTTGTGCAAAGTTTCATTTGGTTCTGGCTACAATTGCGACCTGTACTTTGAGTACAAGAATAGATGGACAGACGGACGGACGGACAGACGGACATTGTTAAATCGATTCAAAAAGTGATTCAAAGTCGATCGGTATAATTAACAATGGGTCTATCTCGCTTGATGATAAAATTGATACTGACCAAATGGTTGAAAAAGTAATGAATTACAAATTATAAATTATACAAATATTGAAATTTGCATGAAAAATAATGTAAAATAGAAATCTCTAATCTGCCGGTAATAGATAAGAATTCGCACCTTGGTAGGTTCAGCGCGGCCGAACGTCCTTTTTATTTTTTCTGAAACAGTTTGTTTATGAATTAGTGATTTATGAGATATTTCCCCTTTTGACGAACTGAAGATCTGTTCGAATATTGGAATAACATCGTGTATATACCCGATAAGCCTAGATCATTTCAATTATCATGTACTTAAGGTAGTAAAATTCGGATGCTTCTGTTAGTTAATACATAACACGATAAGAAGCGAAAGACTAATGTTAATGTAACGTTTTTTGCGAAAGTGAAATGACAAGGGTATTTCGGAATTCCCTTCCTCATATTTCTTATTTGCCACTTACCCATTAAATTCCTAACGATCCCAGTCTAATTTGTTAAATTCATTATCTGCAACTAGCAGACTTGCGGTCACTATTTATTCTCTCAATTTATTAATATACTAATAAATTATACACTGTTTTGAACATACGCAGCGCACTTTTTCATCTTGAAGGAAAGTCATTTGCATGTTTTTCCCTTTAAGTCGCTTTCCTCGCTGAAGGTCATGCTATAAACGTGGAACCACCAAATAGCATTGCATTCCACAACAAATTGCCACTTGAAAGAAGAAAACAACTAAAAACCAATGCAAATGCAACGACACAACAACAAAAATCTTCAAAAGTTACATTAACCCACTTTATGCTTTGTTTCTTGTTTAACGGCTGGAAAATATTATGCTCGAGCGGAAGCGGATGTTTGAAAAATAAATACAAGAAAACGACGAGGAAAATAACAACGCTTACGCGAAATATGTATGTTCATGGCTTATTTTGTCTACTTTACAAGTCATAAAAAGTTGTTGTTGTTGCTTTTTCGTTTGTACACAGCATTTCGTGTGGTACGAAAATTTTATGCTCTGTTTAAACAAGTTGTAATAGTAATTGCAGCTACCCGGTTTTATGTCTTCCTCATCGTACTCTGTTATGGAAAATGGGGAAAACGTTATTTTCGGATAAACATATATAGTCGTAGAGGCATGTACATACATGTATGAGGTCAATATGATGAGGGGGAGAGAGATCAGATCACTTCGTTTTTAAACTTATCGATATTTATATATATATAATAGATCCGTTACTCACTGACTGACTTACTCATTGATCAGCGCCCAGACCAAACGGCTGCAGTCTCGCAAATCTCGACGTAAATAAATCTCCAGGCCCGGATGGCATTTCAGCACTGGTCCTATGTAAGTGCTATTCGACGGTTTCTCGTCCCCTTCGTAATCTTTTCAACCTTGCATACCGTGTAGGGGTTTCCCCAGCGCGTTGGACGAGTGTGAACATCCAGTCCATCCCTAAAAAAGGTGAGGCTAATAATCCTGCTAACTATCGACCGATCGCGATTTGCTCAGCGCTTTCGAAAGTTATGGAGAGTATGGTTAACCACCATCGAGTTTGAGTTTGAGTTTGGTTTTATTGAGCCTTTCAAAAAATTATTTTTTTTTTAAAGAATAACAAAAGTGATTTGTAGGATAACTTAAGATTATAATATAATGTCTTAATAGATGTGAGAATTTGAACAGCACCATGCTTTATCATGAAAGGATATTAAACGGTTTGTGTTGTAGGTGTAATTCTTAAAACGTCCTTGCTCCCGGTACTATACATTTTTGGAGAGTTGTTCTCATTATATTAGCTTAATATTAAATTTACAAATACGAAATATATGTTTAATAAAAATAAATAAAAAAATTAAAATCTAAGAGTGTATAAAAGAACGTGTAGCTGTAGAGTAAGAATGGTTTATCCTCTGTGTATTCCAAGGGGAGCTTTGTTATAAAATATATGACGAATATTGTTATTGATACTAAAGTCCGATTGGCGATTGTTCATATACCCAACAGGAGAAAGATAGTTCGTATTTGACCAACTAAAATGTTTCTGTTCATCGTAAACGGCTTTGATAAAAGTATTTTCATGAAGGTTTAGTTTTGAAATAAAACGATCAAGTAAGTCACACACATAGAGACCGATGGGAGTGATTTTAGATTTTGTGTATACAAATCGATTAGAGAAACGTTTGGATGGAGATACGAAATTTTTCCCAATACAAAAACGCAGAATTTTCCGTTCAAGTATCTCAATGTTTTTCATTATAGTTGGAGAAATTTGAAACCAGATTGGGAAAGCATATAGTAAAACCGGTCTGATACTTGTCTTATATAATAATAGTTTTGTACTTGGCGGTAATTGTTTGTTCCAAAGTATTCTAGAGAAGAGACCCACCAATCTCCGTGATTTTTGAATTACAGTTCTGGCGTGGTCATTGAATTTCATCAGTTTGTTGAAATTTACGCCGAGGTACTTCATATTATCCTTAAATGGAATTTCCGTCCCATCTACGAAAAATTGAAGTGTTTTACTTTCAGGAACAACAAAACTTTTACATTTTTTAGAAGCGTTTCGCAAGCAAATGGCCTCGCTTTTTGATGCATTTATCTTCAATCCCCATGTCCTATAGAAATGCTTGACCTTTTCCAAATGAAGAGATACATTATCCAAAGCTTTTAAATGTGATTCAGCGTGGGAGTATAGTAGTGAGTCGTCGGCGTACAACAGACCTATCGAATTTTGTTCAATGTGGGGAAAATCATATATAAATATGTTATAGAGGTGTGGTGCCAAGATGGAGCCTTGGGGTACACCTCGGTTGATATGATCATATTCTGATAATTTATTATTGAATTGTATACAAAATTTCCTATTCTTGAAAAAACTATGTATCATCTTAATGATTGGTGGGCTAAAACCAATATTAATCATTTTGAAAAGTATGCATGAATGGGATGCACTGTCAAAAGCCTTTTCGATGTCTAAAGAAATAGCAACAGTGCAGTATTTTTTCCGGAGGTTACAGATAATATCATTCTGAAATTTGAGCAATGCATCTGTCGTAGAGTGACCTTTTTTAAAACCAAATTGTAAATCATGTATATACGCTTCATCAAGGCCTATGTCCATCTTCCCGCGAATTATTTTTTCAAGTAATTTTCCTAAATTCGAAAGTAATGAGATAGGTCTTAAGTTGTCCAACTCATTGCTATTTGACTTCTTCCGGATAGGGAATATTTTTGAAATTTTCCATGTGTCAGGAAAATAACAGTTACATAGACAATTGTTGAATATTATTGTGAGAAATTCAAATGCTTTCGTAGGTAGTTTTCTAATAATGAAGTTCGAGATATGGTCGAGACCATATGATTTCTTGTTCTTGATTTCATTACAACCTTTGATGACATCGTCCAGAGATGCGAGTCCCGAAAAATGTTGAGTGTTGGTGGCGTTAAAATTTGAATCGAAATTATGTAGGTGTTCGTCTACGTTAGTAATTGTTGAAGTGATAATGTTCTCAAGAACGATATCTTGGACTTGGTTAGGCCTGTTAAAAATTCCAGAAAAATAATTACGCAATTCAAATAGACAATCATCATCACTCTCAATTATTCTTCCGTCTACCTCTAATTTTGTAATTTGTGTTTTCCTTTTATGACCTAAAATTTTGTAAACCTGTTTATGTGCATTTGGACCTGGAACGATTTTACTCATTCTTTCATTAAATAATTTACGTTGTTCTTGTTGTGTTAACCACCATCTTGTGAGGTATTTACAAACTAATGACTTACTTAATGATTGACAGTATGGCTTCCGTAGGAATCGATCTACGGGAGACCTGATGACACTGCTATCCGAAAAGTGGAATCGATCTATTCACCAGCTTGGTGAGAGTAAGGTCGTTGCTCTAGATATATCCAAGGCCTTTGGTAGAGTTTGGCACGGCGCGCTCATATCATAGCTTATCGCTTTTGGTAGTGACTTCTCTCGATTTATATCGAGCTTCCTCTGAGATCGCACTATACGTGTTGTTGTAGATGGGTTCTCATGAGCATTCCGATGAGCATAGGTTAACCGCAGGAGTACCACAGGGCTCTGTCCTTTCCCCCTCCCTTTTTCTTATTTTCATCGACGACTTCTTGGATCGGACTTTGAATCCAATATACTCATTCGCGGATGACAGCAACCTCTGTCATTCAAACTCATTCGATCATAGACCAAGTCGTCAAGAAAATGAGGATAAAAGGCGATTGATGTATGAGTTACTTAGCCAGGATTTGTGGCCATTTCTGAATGGGGTCGAGTGAATAGAGTAGCTTTTAATGCACGTAAGACCCAGTGCTCCTTGTTGTCTCACAAGCGATTCACTGATCCAACGGCGTCGTCGATTTTAATGAACGGTGTAGATATTGAGCAATCAGATGCTCTCGAAGTTCTTGGCATGAAAATACAACGATGTTCGTTGGACAAAACATGTATTTGATGTGTAGAAAGATGCATTCAAATGTTAAGGCATTTTAAAAAGATGTAAGAAATAGTTCAGACCCTCTGATCTTCTCAATATCAAAACTACCTACATCAGACCAAAGATGGAATACAACTCCCATATATGGTCGGGTGCTCTAGCTTCATCACTTGACCGTGTCCAGAGGAGGGCGATGGTGTTGATAGGCGACGGTAAGATATCCAATTCTATTGTCTCCCTTGAACACCGTCGTAATGTTGGTTGTGTGTCATTGTTCTATCGATACTTTCATGGTGTTTGTTCTTCGGAGATTCGTGATCTTATACCGCCCGTGAGAACGTTCGGTAGAGATACGCGACTCTCCAGGAACGCTCACCCATTTGTTGTCGATTGGACAACTGGCCGCACTACACATTACAGAATAAATTCGTTCTTCGCCCGTACTATCCGTATGTGGAATCGACTTCCGGCAAATACCTTACCCTCCAATTACGACATTAGGCAAAATAGGGATTTTTTAAAAATTTTACTTTTAAGGGAGGAAAGAGAGAAAAAGAGATAAAAATGGTACATATTTAAGTACTGCAGCTATAATTGTGTATTTCAATTTCTCTGACCACGTAGACTTGCAACATAAATGGAGTTTTCGAATTTTGTACTTATAAGGGGTGAGCGGGATAAAAAGGGAAATCAAATAGAAGCGCAATATTTGTACATAAAAGAGGTGAGCGGGATACAAATGGTACCAACAATAAGTAGCGTATTGCAATTTGGCGTGTATGTAAATTACTCTGACCTTGTAGAAGCGGGGCAAAAATAGATAAACGTGGTACCAAATAAAGTACATGCTTTACCTATAGTGATTTTTCAAAATGTGTACTTTTTGGGAATGTTATAAAATGAGATCGAGAATATAAAAGGCTCTCCGATTGTAGTTTTTAGTTCGAAACCGGGTAGAAAATGATACATACGAAGGGAGTTCAACTAAAATAGTGCAATTCGACAAGCACGTTCCGTTGACTGTGTTTGAGTGCTATCTAATAGGAGGTTTCGAAATTACTATTTTAAATTTTTTTATATCCACCAAACGATAATTCAATAAATACTATCAAAAAAATAGTGATGGATAAAACTGATAACAAATAACTGGCTTTTCCGTATGCGAAGTAGCGGGCTCTGCTAGTTCTTAATAAATATATTGAACTTGCTTAATCCACACGAATCACTTGATAGTATTAAGGATATAAAACCAACCATTGCAGCATTTCCAATCGAAATTGAGAAAATACAACTCTAACTGAGATAATACAAAATTGAAATTCGGAAAAGAAAATTGAGAAAATAAAAATGCATATTAAAAATGTAAGTTCGAACTGAGAAATTTAAATTGAAATTGAGAAATGTAAATTGAAATTGAGAAAATAGAAATTGAAATTCAGAAATATAAATTGGTATTGAGAAATAAACAATCCATCAAAAATCGTTCGAATCGGAGTATATTTATATATTCAATTTCACTTTTCGTTACTTCAAAATCTCAAATAATTTCATCTCAATTTCAATGTTGATTTTATTATTGTCATATTTTAATTTCCCAATATTAAGTTATCTTTTCCCAAATTAATTTGCTGCCAGGATGGGGGTATACTAACTTTGACATTTCGTTTGTAACACCTTGAAATATCGACCTGAGACCCTATAAAGTATATATTCTTGATCCTCATAAAATTCTAAGGTGATCTAGCGATGTCCGTCCGTCTGTTGTTTCCAAACGAAAGGAGCTAGGACGTCCAAATTTTCCATAGATGACAGAGACAGGGAACCATTTTTCCCACACAGGGACTGAAAGTACCCATAATAACCCCTAATATTTTCGAGTTTTTTTCAATATGTCTACTTGTACTTACTTGATATTGGGAATGTGGATTTCCCCCTATATATCGACCTGAGACCCTATAAAGTATATATATTCTTGATCGTCATAAAATTCTAAGACGATCTAGCCATGTCCGTCCGTCTGTTGAAAGCACGCTAACATCTAAACGAAAGGAGCTAGAACGTTCAAATGTTCCATAAATGTGTCTTATAGTCGTAGATCGGTTGGGATTGAAACGGGGCGAAATCGGCCCAAAGGGAAAAAATTTTCCGTCACAAGGACTAAAAATACCCATAACAATCTTTAATATTTTAGCGTATTTAAGCATGTTTTTTAATATGTCTGTTCATATTTGCTTGATATTTGGTATGCGCATTCCCCTTATAACAAAAACGTGCACCATAAAGTGATTCTTATTTGTAGGGGGTGAAATGGGACAAAAGAGGGATAAAAATGGTACATATTAAACGATAACAGCTCGAAACACGAAATTCGGTGTGTACATTCCTCTGATTGAGTAGATACATAATATAAAAGTATTGTTTTCCAAATTCGTACTTTTAAGGGGTAAAATGGGAATAGAGGGATAAAAATGGTACCAACCAAACGGCTGTACCTAGAATAATCAAATTCGGTGTATACTTTCCTCTGATTGCATAGATAAGTAAAATACACGAATTTTTCAAAATTCGTACTTTTTGGGGTTAAAATGAAAAAGGGGATAAAAATAGTACCAATCGAATGACCGCAGCTAGAGTCATGAAATTCGGAGTACACATTCCTCTGACTGCGTAGACACGGAAAATAGACGAATTTTTCAAAATTCGTTCTTTTTGGGGTTAAAATGGAAAAAGGGGATACAAAAAGTACCAACCAAATGACCGGAGCTAGAGTCATGCAATTCGGAGTATACATTCCTCTGACTGCGTAGACATGGAAAATAAACGGATTTTTCGAAATTCGTACTTGCAAGGGATACAATCGTACAGAGGGATACAAATAGTACCAACTAAACGACTGCAGCTAGAATGATGAAATTCTAATTGCGTAAATACGTCAAGGGGTTAAAAGTGGTACCAACCAAATGGGCGCAGCAGGAATTATGGAATTCGGTGTATACATTCCTCTGACTGCATAGACACGCAAAATAAAAAGTTTTTTCCAAATTCGTAATTTTTCTTTTACGGTAAAAATTTATTGAATCATGAAGTTATGTAATTTTGCACTATGTACGTCTGTTAATGGATTTTCAAAATTTGTACTTTTGGAATTCAAATAGAATGGAAATACAACCAACTGTAGCACCCACTATCTACCAATATTTATGGTATTTAAGCTTTTTGAAAATATAAATATAAGAATATTTATTTTTTGATTTGAAATAAATAATGGTTTGAAACTATTAAAATATTATATTTATTTGTATTTTTTTTTTTCAATATTTGCATTTGTTTTGGTTTGGCTATTAAAAAAATATATAATTTCCTGTAATATTACTGCACTTCTACGAAAACCGACAACCTCTGTGGAATGCAATCCATGGTGGAGGGTATATAAAGTTCGGCTTAACGCCGTTTTTACTTGTTCTTACTTATTTTATCAAAATGTATACTTATGGATTAAGAAAATAGTAAATTGGATGGAAATACAACCAACTGCAGCACCCACTATCTACCAATGTTTATGGTATTTAAGCGTTGTTGTTGAAGATTGCTTCCTTATATTTATTTCTTTAATTGACTTGAATTAATTTTTCGATATATATAGTATAACTTTATAAGCGTGGTTTGAAATTATAAATTTTGTATATTTTTTTATTTAATATTTTCAATATTTTTTTCATGTTTTGGTTTGGCTATATTAAAAAAAATTACATTTTCCTTAACGCTTTTTTACTTGTTTCAATAATAATAATAATTATAATTAGTTTTTGTTTCTTAATATCGAATTGTGTATTCTCAATTCTGATTCTGATTTTCAATTTAAATTTCTGAGTTTTAAAGTATAATTTTCTCCATTTCATATTAAATTTCTCAATTTTAATTTGTATTTTATTAATTCAATTTACATTTCTTAATTTTAATTTGTATTTTTTCTTCTTTTCAATAACAAATGGTGTAGATTCATACAAATCATTACCTGAAGTTTTCATCAAAATTTCAATAAATACCCTCGTAATTTTTATAAACATTTCATTCCATTCATATATTCATTGTTCTAACATGTGTTGCTCTTTAACTTATCAGTTGCTGCCTCCTGCCCGATCCTTGGACAGACACTTCATACCTCATCCCTCATCTGTGTACCATGTGTGTGGTGTGTGTATGTGTTTGTGCTGTGCTGTCCAGTTATAAGCTCATAACTGTATAAGCTCCCAAGCATCATTCTAAACAATTTAACTCATGATAAGCTTAATATATTGTTTTTGTTGTTGTTGTTGAATACTGTCATCCTGTGAATGTTCTACAGATACCTTTATGTATGAGTGTCTATAGTTGCCGTGTGTGTTTGTTTGAATGTGGATACATTAAATGGTTCCTTTTGTACTTAAGTCTCAGTGTCCCCCTCTCTCACACTCTCGCCCTTTGCCATGTGTATCACAACAACATCATCATCGTCATTCAGCACAAAACATAAAAGACATTGAAGTTTTTTCCGGTCTTGTTTTAACCTAGAGCGAACTACAGTGAGATGGTATTATCAGCTTATTGACATGTACTTTTCAGATCTATTTGTACACATAGTCGAAACTATTTCTATATACCGTTCCTTAATATTTTGTCCCATTTTGAGCATTTTTTAAACTTTGTGTCCAGTTGTTTGCCCTAATATTACTTATTTATTTTAATTAATTATAACAAATAGTCTAATTATTAGGTCCATATATAAAGTCGGGTAATAAAGAACATTATAGCAAGATCATGCAGCGACAGACCAGAATCTCTGATGAGAATCGGACCCACAAGGTTGCGATTTTAAATAACCTGTCGCATTTTGAAAATTTGCGCGGGTATATAACGAATTATAATCGAATATATAGTCAGATTTTTGGAATATATTTGTAAAAAAACATAAACACCACAATGGCTTAAAATATATTATATAGGGTCCGCCATCTAACGTTTTTTTTTTCAACTATTCAACCGTTGGACTATTATTTGTGGGGTGGCCTCAGCTGCCATTTGATTGAAATTATTTTCCATTATTAACCGGAATTATTGTACTTTCAAATAAAAAAAAGAAATTTGGGAAAATATTCAGTATTTTTTTATAGCATTTTCAAAAAAAAAGTTATTTGAATATATATATTGAATCACTCCAATCAGTTAAGAATATTGCACCGGGTACAGCACTATCTGGTCGACTTTTCCTTATCCAAAAATTATTTGTTTATTTTTTTTTTTGTCGCCCTCTTTCACTTGTGAAAAGTGTCCGACGTCAATTCCTCTCAAAATTAATAGCTCTAATAAAATGTCTGTGACAGGCAACACTTCATAAAAATCTCCGTAAATTGTTTGTGAATGGTTATGAACGTTGGCCGGATGTAGAGACGTTTATACATACATATGTATGTGTCCGTATTGGACATGCATACATATGTATGGACACACGTATGGCATTGTGCGTGTGTATGTGAATGTCTGAATGTTTGTACGTTGGGGTGTCACAATATAAAGAGGTAACATATTGTTAAATCATTTTAAGGAGAGCAGAAAAGGACATGTCATTAAAACACAAAAGAAATTACCAAAATACCGACAGGATTTAAGAGCATTTAATGCTAGCATTTTACGAGGAATTGAAAACAACAACTCCGTGTATGAATTTGAAATTAAATTGATATGTGGGAATTAAGTGATTGGAATTAATTTCCGGGGGAATCATTTTATTTGACGTAGTTAGAAAAAAGGAGACAAATGGTATTGCTATAAAAATCTCGGTGTTTATAATATCATGTAACATCGCTCGCTAAACACTAAACTGCAAAATTTGAAGGAGTTTTCCCGAAAGAAAAAAATTCTATACGGTGTCTTTATCATCGGTGTCTTTAGCCTTTGAAGTGTGGTAACAAACCGATGAAGTTATTAGTTCTAAATGTATTCAGGAGATTTCATTTAATAAATCTAATCTGTGGCGGAGAGTCAATTAGAAGCACATGAAAGTAAATGAGCTCCAATGTAGAAGGAGCAATTGCAATTGGAGTTTTGATTCAAATTCAAAGTCACATTGGTAATAGTGCTAATGATCCAATTGCAGAAGACGAATTCGACTGAGACGAAGATTTCACATAAAATTGAAATGGGAGAAACCAACTTTATAGGGTATCCCAATGACAGTTTATATACTCTTTGGCTCTATGACAAATGAGAGCGTAATAAACACAGGAACAGGTATTTAGTTCGTCAAAAGAAAGGGAAATTTTGAATGGAATTCTTTAATATTTTGTGTATTCTATGAAATGTCTGGCCACAATGGCTAACAAATGTCACAAAAAGAAATCTCAATTGAGAAAGAATTGATCATTCCTTTTTAAACCCCCACTAGGGTATTAGGCCTGTTCGATTGGGCTTACTAGCTTATTATACACTCCACGAGAGTATTATGTCTTTGTGCATTTGGTTGTAACACCCAAAAGAAAACGACTTGGGCCCATCGTTTATTATACAGATCGGCTTAGAATCACTTTCTGAGTCGATTTAGCAATGTCCGTCAGTCTGTCCGTCTGTACATCTATTGTTGTAATCAAATTACACGTCGCAATTATAGCCCGATCTTAAAAAAAATTGGCACAATTAATTTTTGTGGATCAAGGACGAACGCTATTTAATTTGAAGCAAATCGGTTCAGATTTAGATATAGCCCCCATACAAATGTCGCTCCCGATTTGACTTTTTCCGCTCTAGAAACTACATATTAAACTAGATTTGCTTCAAATTTGGCACAGTACCCTATAATTGAAGTGGAAACAGCTATGGTGAAAATCGGTCAGATCGGTTCAGATTTAGATATAGCCCCCATATTTGACTTTTTCGCTCCCGATTTAACTTTTTCCGCTCTAGAAACCACATATTTCACTCGATTTTCTTTAAATTTGGCACAACATGGGTAAAATCGGATCAGATTTAGATATAAATTTTTTATATATATATAAATCTTGCTCCCAAATGTTTAACCGATTTTGGCCAAACTTTATATATTATATTTCATCTATAAACATACATAGTGAATGCGGGTCACATAGTTCCATGTTTCAATATACCCTCATACAATGTCCTTTCCGATTTAAATTTTTTTGTCAAACACATACATACAGGATACAAAAATCCTTCCCGATTTCACTTTTTTACAGAATTGAATTATAATAGGATAGCAAGTGGAGTGTATCATATAGTCGGCCCCGTCCGACTTTAGACTTTCCTTATTTGTTTTTTGTATGAAATTTACTCGCTTAACGAGAAAGTAGCTTTTTACTCTCTTAGTTGTACTGCCAGTTTTTTCCTATTAATCCATTTAAGAAAAACCAATGTGTAGCAACCACTGCCAACTTATCAAGTCTCTTAATTGTAAGCCCAATCGAACAGGCCTATTATGCCGTTGTGCATTTGCTTGTAACACCCAAAAGGAAGCGAGATAGACCCATCGTTTATAATGAAGATTGGCTTAGAATCACTTTCAGTTTTTCCCCGAATTCAATTGTATTGGGTTAGAATGTGGAGGGTGTTCCGCCCGATTATAGCCTTTCCTTATTTGTTTCATTTAATTTCATTCCTTCTGCTATCCGTCGCAAACTAAATTTACATCTTTTTATACACTCCACGAGAGTATTATGGCTTTGTGCATTTGTTTGTAATACCCAAAAGGAAGGGTGATAGACCCATTGTTAATTATACCGATCGGCTTAGAATCACTTTCTGAGTCGATTTAGCAATGTTCGTCTGTCCGTCTGTCCATCTATCCACGATACAGGTCGCAATTGTAGCCAGAACTAAACGAAACTTTGCATAACGAAGTTTTTCGGGACAAGGACGAACGATATTTAATTTGAAGAAAATCGGTTCAGATTTAGATATAGCCCCCATAAGAATTGCACTCCCGATTTGACTCTTTTCACTCTAGATACCACATATTTGAAAAGATTTTCTTTAAAATTGGCAAAACACCTTATATTTCAACTGGAAACACCTGTGGTAAAAATGTGTTAGATCGGTTCAGATATATATATATATATATATATATATATCTCCCATACAAATTCCGTTCCCAATTTGAATTTTTCCGCTCTAGAATCCACATTTTTTAACAGATTTTCTTCAAAATTCGCAAAACATTTTATATTTCAAATGGAAACACCTATGGTAAAAATGTGTTAGATCGGTTCAGATTTATATATAGCTTCCATACAAACTTCGCTTTGAACTTTTCCGATCCAGAATCCACATATTTGAACAGATTTTCTTCCAAATTGGCAAAACATCTTATATTTCAACTAGAAACACCCACAGTGAAACTGGGTCACATCGGTTCTGATTTACATATAGCTCTCATACAAATTTCGTTCCCCCAGAAACCGCGTATTTTCAGAGAATTTCTTAAAATTGAGCATATCACGTTATACTTCAACTGGAAGAACTTATTGTGAAAGTTAGTCACTTCATTCCATGTTTGGATATAGCCCCGAAACAAATATTGTTGTCGATTTGACAAATTGGACCAGGTGATATTAACCTGTCATTAGGAAACATACACAAAATTTTCCCGTTTTCACTTTTTACTCAAACGAATTGTATTCCGGCAAAAAGTTTTCTTTAGGACATTTGCTAGAGTAACACACATATAAAGAGTGATTTTTTTGAGGTTAGGATTTTCATGCATTAGTATTTGACAGATCACGTGGGATTTCAGACATGGTGTCAAAGAGAAAGATGCTTAGTATGCTTTGACATTTCATCATGAATCGTCTTACAAACGAACAACGCTTGCAAATTATTGAATTTTATTATCAAAATGCGTGCTCTGTTAAGAAAGTTCATTGCGCACTTCCATTTTATGGTCAGTTTAATCGACCCACTGAAGCGGCTATTCGGGCTATTGTGACTAAATTTCGCACCAAATTTACATTGTTGGACATTAAACCACCAACACGCTTACGTAGAGTGCGAACTGAAGAAAATATCGCAGCTGTATCGGCCAGTGTTAATGATGACCACCAATTTTCGATTCGTCGCCGTTCGCACCAATTGGGTCTCTGTTACTCAAAAACGTGGAAATGCCAAAATTGGACTAAGCGGATGGACCACCTAAGACGCAGCCGCGGTCAACATTTAAATGAAATTATCTTCAAAAAGTAAATGTCATGGACCAATCTAACGTTTCAAATAAAGAACCGATGAGATTTTGCAAATTTTATGCGTTTTTTTTTTAAAAAAAGTTATCAAGCTCTTAAAAAATCACCCTTTACTAACCGTAGCTCCAAATTAATGGAATTCAATGACCTGAAGAAATTCTCTGTTTCCTTATTCGTTTTTGACGATTCGTTCGTTTCAGAAGAATTCATATTGCAGATTTTTTGCACCCGGATTGTTCACAAATTTTCTGGATCGATTGTGTATAGAATAATTACATGTGAATCGGTTCAGATACAAATGTGGCTCCCGATTTGATTTTTTCGCTCTAGAATCCACACCGGATTTTCTTCAAATTTGGCACATCATCTTATAATCCAACTAAAACCACCTGTGGTGAAAGTGGGAATGAGATTGGTCCATGATTAGGACCCATACAAAAATCCATCCCGATTTCACTTTTTTACCGGATTGAATTGCAACGGGGTACAAAAATTGGAGGGTGTCATATAGTCGGCCCTGCCCGATTTTAGCCTTTCCTTACATGTTTTATTTTGGAATTTTGTCAACAGTCTGGTATTATTACTTTCTCAAAATACGTTACTTCAAAATGGACTTTTTGCCTCTCAAATTGGTGTTTGGCCCCATCGTGCATTAGTAAAATGTTGAATATATTTACAAAGAAAATTGTTTTTAAAAGCATCCTCCTCCTCTACCACTTATCTAAAAATTTAAAATAAAATCTGTTAGGCAAATTACTTTGAATAATATTAAAATCTGAGAGATGTTTTATTTTATTTTATTAGCTCTTGTATTTATTATCCTGTATGAATAACCTATGTACAATTATTTTCACTGTCTAGTTTTGTGACTATTTTTCGATCACTTCCTTGTTTGCACTCCTAATTTTTTATCGAAGAATTTCCTCTTTTCTGCTCTACTTTAAACAGACAACATTTGTTTCTCCCCCTGCACTCATCCTTACAAGTGGAAACAAAATCTCAGTTGCTTTACTGTCTATTACTTGCAAGTTGTACCTATGTCTGCATGTATGTGTGTATGTCGTTACAGGAATATATTAAAGAAAGAGGGAACGCCAAACTGAAACATACGGTTGGGTTGTTTGTTTCCAAAGGCTCATAAACAAATTGAGTTCATAAAATCTGAAAGGAGACTGGTGTACAAAAAACACACACACTGACACTCATACACTCACATTACAGGCTTTACGATGTCTTGTAGAACAACGTCTAACAACATATATAAGTACCTACATACATAGCCTTCTTACACCTACACCTCTACTAGCGTGTGTGAATACACACTCCTACATACAGACATACATACATATGAACATTGTCTGGTACGTGCTTTTGCGACACATACATACCTTCTTTTCGTCCTTTTGTGTTGCTCGGTGCTCGGTCTTCCTTTCTGCTGGTGCTGTTGTTGTATAATGTAGCACCACCAGCAGCAAATATTGTTTGTTATTATAGTGACACAATTGAATAAATTTAATAATAAAATTCAGTTTTTTTACTTCACACTTTTATTCGGAGAGAGAAAAAAAGAAATACTACAGAAAAAGTTCTAACAAAAAAGGAAAACCAAATAACAAAGAAGTTTTCATTGCCCGTGGGGGCGATGCAGCAGTGGCGTATGTGGTTTTCAGCCAATGTCAGGATGAATTTTTGGAATCATAACTCTTAAAAATATTCGCCAAAGGACATATATAAAAAACAAAGAAGTGAATTACGGGAGAGGCTGAGAGCAAGATTGATCATAGAAAGAGATAAAAGGGATATACATAGACCTACAAGGAATTAGATCTCCAGCATATTCCCTAGTTTTAAATTTTGCAAGAGTTTGTTTGATCCCCCCCCCCAAAACGGCGCCCATTTTCACATGTAGACATATCAGGTAAATTGTTGTGAGTGAAACATATTCTTTTATGCTTCAATAAAAAATACAATTCGCCTCAATCAATTGTGGGTTAAAACTCTACAATGCGGATAAATGGAAGGTGCAAATTTTTATTACAATTTAGATGGTTTCCGGCCACAACGACAAAGGGAAGTAGCACTGGAAGTTATGACAAGTTGTTGAGACCGCTGTGTGTATTGTAAAATTTAAAGGATTTTTAAGAGGTACATTTATTACTTTAACATATAGTAATGGGATATTTAAATTTATTTAAATAAATTTAAATGTACTTCCGTTTTAGAACTTGGCAGTTGTATAAACAATATCCAAACATGCCAAGCCATTAAGCAGACAACGATTACAATAAATTACAATAAAGTGTCTGCTCGATATCGCGAAATATAAAATAGTTTAGTCTGCGTAAATTGGATCATATTAATGTAGACTACATTTAACTTCAATAAGATTTCTGCAACCATCCACTCATACCGATCAAAACGTATCTAGTTCCATACATCAGATAATTTTTCAAACGCAATCCAGTGGTTACCGCCTGTTTACAATTTACACTGCGCTCTCAAAAATTATAGGGTGTATCACATTCTTTAGAGAGGCATCGATTTACTGGTGATATAATGACGTTTCTGCCAGAACTTTGGATTCGATCTATTCATAAGTTTGGCGTGTACGGTCATTGCTCCGGATTTTTGATCGAATCTGGCGCGGGGCACTCATATCAAAGCTTTTCGCTCTTGGCCTTGGAAGTGACTACTATTGATTTGTATCTAGCTTCCTCATAGATCGCACTTAGGCTTTGTATTTTCCATTATTTTGCCCTTCCACAGAAATGAGAATTATTTCTGCCATTTTTCGGGATCCCGATACCTTGAAATCGTCAAAATACTGTTTATACACTCCACGAGAGTATTATGTCTTTGTGCATTTGTTTGTAACACCCAAAAGGAAACGAGGTAGACCCATCGTTTATTATACAGATCGGCTTAGAATCACATTCTGAGTCGATTTAGTAATGTCCGTCTGTCCATCTATTGTTGTAATCAAATTACAGGTCTCAATTATAGTCCGATCTTATTGTATTTTTATACCCTCCACCTCCAGGATGGGGGTATACTAACTTTGTCATTCCGTTTGTAACACCTTGAAATATCGACCTGCAACCCTATAAAGTATATATATTCTTGATCGTCATAAAATTCTAAGACGATCTAGCCATGTCCGTCCGTCCGTCTGTTGAAAGCACGCTAGCATCTATACGAAAGGAGCTAGAACGTTCAAATTTTCCATAAATGCGTCTTATAGTCGTAGATCGGTTGGGATTGAAATGGACCGAAATCGGCCCAAAATGGAAAAAATTTTCCCTCACAAGGACGAAAAATACACATAATAAATCCCTAGTATTTTATGCATGTTTTTTGAATATTTCTGTTTATATTTGCTTGATATTTGGTATGCGCATTCCCCTTATAGCAAAAACGTGCACCATAAAGCGATTCTTATTTGTACGGAGTGAAATGGGGCAAAAAAGGGATAAAAATGGTACATATTAAACGACAACAGCTAGACACAAGAAATTCGATGTGTACATTCCTCTAATTGAGTAGATACATAATATAAAAGTATTTTGTCCAAATTCGTACTTTTAAGGGGTAAACTAGGAATAGAGGGATAAAAATGGTACCAACCAAACGGTTGTACCTAGAATAATGAAATTCGGTGTATACATTCCTCTGATTGCATAGACAATTTTTCAAAATTCGTACTGTTTGGGGTTAAAATGAAAAAAGGGGATAAAAATAGTACCAATCTAATGACCGCAGCTAGAGTCATGAAATTCGGAGTATACGTTCTTCTGAGTGTGAAGACACGGAAAATAAACTGATATTTCGAAATTCGTACTTTTTGGGGTTAAAATGAAAAAAGGGGATAAAAATAGTACCAATCAAATGACCGCAGCTAGAGTCATGAAATTCGGTGTATACATTCCTCTGATTGCATAGATAAGTAAAATAGACGAATTTTTCGAAATTATTACATTCAAGGGATACAATGGTACAGAGAGATAAAAATAGTACCTACTAAACGACTACAACTAGAATGATAAAATTCTAATTGCGTAGAAACGTCAAGGGGGTAAAAATGGTACCAACCAAATGGAATCATGGAATTCGGTGTATACATTCCTCTGACTGCATAGACACGCAAAATAAAAAGTTTTTTTTCCAAATTCGTACTTTTTCTTTTACGGCAAAAATTGGTAGAATCATGAAGTTAGGTTATTTTGCACTATGTATGTTTTCAAAATTTGTACTTTTGAAATTCAAATAGAATGGAAATACAACCAACTGAAGCACCCACTATCTACCAATATTTATGGCTTTGAAAATATTTTTCAAATATTTATGGCTTTGAAAATATTTTTCAAATATTTATGGCTTTGAAAATATTTTTCAAAATATAAATAGAAGAATATTTATTTTTTAATTGACGTATTGGTAGCCTTGCCTTATAAGCGTGGTTTGAAATAATTAAAATATTATATTTATTTATAAAATTAATTTTTCAATATTTGTATTTGTTTTGGTTTGGCTATATTAACAAATTATATTTTCCTGTAATATTACTGCACTTCTACGAAAACCGACAACCTCTGTGGAATGCAATCCATGGTGGAGGGTATATAAAGTTCGGCCCGGCCGAGCTTAACGCCGTTTTTACTTGTTTATTTTAATGGAGTAAGTAAGGGTTATAAAGAACACATTCGACAAATGTACTATTCGAAAACCGATTATTATATTTTGTATTTTTTGTATATATTGTATTTTTCAGAGCAGCGTTGGTTTTTTAATTTATTAGTACAATTGTATGTGGATATTTCTCCAGAGAGGTCCACTATGCTCGAAAAATAAATATTTGAACAAATTTTGTTTCCGACTTGCATTAGTAAAATAAATTATAATTTAATTAAAGAATTGGATCAGAATCCTACCAGCATGGTGGTCCTGTTGGTCTCCCCTATACGGAGTCTAGAGGAGACAATTTATAAAAACAAAACAAATTGAAATTTTAATATTTTATTCATTTTTTCTTCATGGATAAAGGATGCTAACAAAATATTTGTTACAACAATAAGCAATACTAGTAATATGAAAGAACTAGCGGTGTTCGCAACTTCGCACGCGGAAAAGTTATTTATCAGTTTCATCCATGTTTTTGGATAATATTTTTTGATGTATGTAGATAAATCTAAAATAGTAATTTTGAAACCTCCTATAGCAATCATATAGCCAAAGGAATGTGCTTGTCGAAATGAACTATTTTAGCTGCACTCACTTCGTATGTGTCATTTCCTACCCAGTTTCGATCAAAAAATTACAATCTTTTATATCCTTTACCTTATGTTTCTAGTTGCAGCCGGCCTTTTTTTCACTGAACCAACACTCAGGGGATGTCCCCTATAAATACAGTGCATTGCGTTGGTGGAAGGAAGATCTGGTATTGGAAGGAGGAAAGAGGGAGTAGTGTCAGTTGACAACTGTTTTGAATCTCTGAATGTCGTAATTGGAGGGAAAGCTATTTGCCGGAAGTCGATTCCACATACGGATAGTATGGGCGAAGAACGAATTTATTCTGTAATGTGTAGTGCGGCCGGTTGTCCAATCGACAACAAATGGGTGAGCGTTCCTGGAGAGTCGCGTATCTCTACCGAACGTTCTCACGGGCGGTATAAGATCACGAATTTCCCAAGAACAAACACCATGAAAGTATCGATAGTACAATGACACACAACCAACATCACGACGGGGTTCAAGGGAGACAATAGAATTGGATATCTTACCGTCGCCTATCAACACCATCACCCTCCTCTGGACACGGTCAAGTAGCTCCAGTGATGAAGCTGGAGCACCCGACAATATATGGGAGTTGTATTCCATCTTTGGTCTGATGTAGGTAGTGTAGATATTGAGAAGATCAGAGGGTGTGAAATATTTCTTACATCTTTTTAAAAAGCCTAAACATTTGAAGGCATCTTTCGACACATCAAATACATGTTTTGCCCAACGAACATCACATTGTATTTTTATGCCAAGAACAACGAGAGCATCTGATTGCTCAATATCTTCACCGTTCATTAAAATCGACGACACCGTTGGATCAGTGAATCGCTTGTGAGACAACAAGGAGCACTGGGTCTTACGTGCATTAAAATCTACTCTATTCTCTCGACCCCATTCAGAAATGGCCATCAAATCCTGGCTAAGTGACTCATCCATCAATCGCCTTTTATCCTCAATTTCTTGACGACTTGGTCTATGATCGAATGAGTATGAATGACAGAGGTTGCTGTCATCCGCGAATGAGTATATTGGATTCACAGTCCGATCCAGAAGAAAATAAGAAAAAGGGAGGGGGAAAGGACAGAGCCCTGTGGTACTCCTGCGGTTAACCTATGCTCGTCGGATGAGAACCCATCTATAACAACTCGTATAGTGTGATTTCTGAGGAAGCTCGATATGATCGAGAGAAGTCACTACCAACACCAAAAGCAATGAGCTATCAAAGGCCTTGAATATATCTAGAGCAACGACCTTACTCTCACCAAACTGGTGAATGGAACGATTCCACTTTTCGGACAGCAGCGTCATCAGGTCACCCGTAGATCGATTCCTACGGAAGCCATACTGTCGATCATTAAGTAAGTCATTAGTCTCTAAATACCTTACAAGATGGTGATTCACCATACTCTCCATTACCTTTGAGAGCGCTGAGCAAATCGCGATCGGTCGATAGCTAGCAGGGTTATTAGCCTCACCTTTTTTGGGATGGGCTGTATGTTCGCAATCTTCCAACGCATACCTGCACGGTATGCAAGGTTGAAAAGGTTGCGAAGTGGACGGGCTAGCGTCGAAGAGCAGTTACATAGGACAAGTGCTGAAATACCATCCGGGCCTGGAGATTTATGTACGTCGAGATTTGCAAGAACTCGATTAACTACACGTGTTCGAAAAAATATCTGAGGCATGGAACTAGATACATTTTCAATCATTATTATTAGATCACGGGGAGTGGTTGATTACTCTCCGGCAAGGATGAATTCCTTGCAAACATTTCAGCCAATAGGTTAGCTTTGTCAACCGGGTTAGTGAATATCAGGTCATCTTTAACAAGAGTTGGGATAGATGAGGAGTTATCCGTTACTCTTCTTACAAATGACCAAAAGCTCTTACCTCCACTAGCAGAAGAAAGAACTTTGGCACGAGGACGTTGTTCGTGTAGAAACTTTTCACGTCTAAGTACCTTGGCACACATGGTTCTTGACTGCATGCGTAGCAGATCAGTGCTGGCATTTTTATTTAAACGCCATTTTCTGAACGCTTCCTCTTTGGATCTGACAGCAGTCCTCCCTGTCTGGTTAAACCAACACTTATTATATGGTTTATCCGAAATAACTTTGGTTGGAATAAATGACTTCATCCCAATCAAGATAATATTTTAAATCATTTCAGCCGCAGCATCTATATCGTTATTTAGAAAGCAAAGTTTCCAATTGAAATGCTGGAAAAAATTGTTGAGCTCGGCCCAACGTTTCTTTTTAATAAACATAAACTGTCCGCTTTGGGGCTGCGGTCGAAGCGACACGAAGAGCGGAATACGAAAAGAATGCTTGAACAATACAGTGATCCGAATACCAAGAGGTGCTAGAACGTCAACTTCATACTTTTCAGGGTGTGAAGTTAAGAAAAGATCAAGAATATTTAGGTGTTGCCCTTGGACACACGGAATGCGAGTCGGTTCATTCACTAATTGCGTCAAATCATTATGCGCGACAAAAAGCTCTGCGTATTGGCCATTTAGTCAGGACGAAGATTCAATGTTTATCACTTTTTGTCCAATTTCATCCCCTAAAAGTACGATTTTCTTAAAACCCTTTCTTCGACCGCGTATATTTGGAAACTTCCCTGAAAAATTTATGATCATGGCTTTAGACGTCTGGACTGGGCACTGATAGTAAGTCAGTCAGTAAAGCAACTCACTTATATATACAGATTTAAATTATTCGAAGAAAAAATTAAGTTAATGAAAATGTCACGGAAATTATAGCAGTTGGGCATCAATAACTCAAAATACCTAAAAATAATCTTCTTTAAATATTGTGATGAAAATCCCACAATTAAATATACAATTAAATCATGGTGTAATATCAAATTATATTTTTCTCAAATATAAATAGTATATTCTTCTTACGAAATTGTCATCAATATCTCCAATTTCATAGAGGTATTTAGAAATTAATGCATATAATAATAGTGAGCTCTCAAATTCCCCAAAACAGCTTTAAAAGTAATATTACCCCATTCCACATACATATCTACAGGAACAGCGTTAGTCTGACGATTTAAAATATTAAATGAAATGAATCCTTGCTGTCTTCGCCAATCCCAAAATCGAGACTAAATAATCATTTGTGTCAATCTACCGGAAATTGAAAAGTTTCTCTTCTCTCCACCCCCCCAGCGTAGCCAGAGCCTTCATCGTTGTCATCAATTTATATCCGAGTATCAAATGCAAACGCTGTTGCAAAATTCCAGTAAAAAAAGGTCAACGAAAGAAAGTGAAAAGGATTTAAGCACGGAGGACGAGAGATTGATATGCACGATTGCAGTTAAGAAAACCGACACGCCACACCATGACAACAGCAAAAAAAAGGCGCTAAGTTGACGTGACTAATAAAAAGTACAGGACAGGTGTTGAGCCGGAGAAAAACCACCACAATATTGAAGAGGGATATGCAATGAAATCCCTAATGTAAATATTAGCAGAGAATATATAATTTAAAGCATTACGAAGTTTCCTCGCAAAGCAATAGCGGGAAGCAAACAAACCAACGCAATCCATACCATTCAACTGCTGTTTATTAGTCTACCTGTTTATTAGTCTGAGCTGTGGCCAAAGGAAAACACACCTTTATTTGGGTTTGTTGAACGAAAAACATTGTACGAGAGAATAGAAACATACATGTTTGTGGTACAATACATTAGAGTTACTTATACATTGCTGACTTGCAAGAAGACCGCCATAACGACGTAATTTAAAATGTTCAAGTTGAGTACTACAAAGTACTCAGATGCATGAAATCCTTCATTTTGTTCCATTTACTTAACTCCATCTCCAACTTAACTCCATCTAGCGGCTTGAGATGGTTTTGGATTTTGTATAAAACCTTGCTTTCTACACAATTTGAAAACAAACATTTCTATGATTATGACACTCTTCTCGCACTCGAGCGCTTAGTTTGTATGACTGTAGACTCATTCTTTGTCGTAGCACTTCTATGCACTATGACGTCTTTTGTACTTATGCTCATATGATTTTTTGCCAACCTTTCCTTTCGTTCATATGTCAAACTTTCATGTTCCGTCTAGCTTCTGTAAATTTTCATTTTTTTCGAGGTACATCGTGTTAATGTTTTTGTTTAAAAATCTGTATATATGTACGTAGTGGTATACTAAATTTGACATTGCGTTTGAGACATGCACTGAATTTGCAACACTTCTCACATGTATTCAAAAGTAACATTAAATTTTATGTATGGACATCAGTCTTGCCAGATGTGGGGATTTGCCCCCAACCATGGGGATTTTATGAGGGTCAAAAGGACAAAAAATATGAATTGGAGACGGGGGACTTCATATAATATTTCGGGGATTTTGTCGGGCTATTCGAAGTACTTTGAAAAATATTTAGCATTTGATTTTAATTGGGAAAGCAGATTTATTTACAAATGTCTGCAAATTTATTACTTGGGTGCTCACTACCTGTAAAATGAATTTGGTTGGTGACGACCATCTTCCGCTGGTCAGAAAAGAAATTATGATGATGGCTAGCAAATACCCGCTACCCGTATGGTATTGACAGTACTTTGTATCGGTATTCAAACTGTTTTTCCATGCTTTATAAAGAGTGATTTTTTTGAGGTTAGGATTTTCATGCATTAGTACTTGACAGATCACGTGGGATTTCAGACATGGTGTCAAAGAGAAAGATGCTCAGTATGCTTTGACATTTCATCATGAATCGTCTTACAAACGAACAACGCTTGCAAATTATTGAATTTTATTATCAAAATGCGTGCTCTGTTAAGAAAGTTCATTGCGCGCTTCTATTTTATGGTCAGTTTAATCGACCCACTGAAGCGGCTATTCGGGCTATTGTGACTAAATTTCGCACCAAATTTACATTGTTGGACATTAAACCACCAACACGCTTACGTAGAGTGCGAACTGAAGAAAATATCGCAGCTGTATCGGCCAGTGTTAATGATGACCACCAATTTTCGATTCGTCGCCGTTCGCACCAATTGGGTCTCTGTTACTCAAAAACGTGGAAATGCCAAAATTGGACTAAGCGGATGGACCACCTAAGACGCAGCCGCGGTCAACATTTAAATGAAATTATCTTCAAAAAGTAAATGTCATGGACCAATCTAACGTTTCAAATAAAGAACCGATGAGATTTTGCAAATTTTATGCGTTTTTTTTTAAAAAAAAGTTATCAAGCTCTTAAAAAATCACCCTTTACATGGTCGGAGGAATTTACATACTAAATTTCATGATTCTAGTTGTAATCCTAAAGTTGGTACCATTTTTATCCCTTTTTGTCCCGCTCTCCCCTTAGAAGTACAAATTTCGAAAAATCAATTTTGATTTGTTCTTCTACGTTGTCAGAGGAATTGACACACCAAATTTCACGACTATAGCTGCAATACTTAAATTAGTACCATTATTATTCCTTTTTGTACCACTCACCTCTTATAAGTATACATGGTCAGAAGAACTTACACATCAAATTTCAAGATTCTAGTTGCAATACTTTAGTTGGTACCATTTGTATCCCCTTTTGTCCCGCGCAACCCTTAAAAGTACAAAATGCATTTATATTCCGCTTCTATGTGGTGAGAGGAATTTACACACCAAATTTCGCGACTATGGCTGCAATACTTAAATTAGTACCATTTTCATCCCCTTTTTGTCCCCCGCAACCCTTAAAAGTACAAAATACATTTATATTCCGCTTCTATGTGGTGAGAGGAATTTACATGCCAAATTTCACGACTATAGCAGCAATACTTAGTTGGTACCACTATTATCCCTTTTTGTACCGCTAACCTCTTATAAGTATAAATTTCGAAATATCCATTTTTGATGCGCTTCTACATGGTCATAAGAACTTACATATCAAATTTCAAGATTCTAGCTGCAATACTTTAGTTGGTACCATTTTTATCCCCTTTTGTCTCACGCAACCCTTAAAAGTACAAAGTGCATTTATATTCCGCTTCTTTGTGGTGAGAGGAATTTACACACCAAATTTCGCGACTATAGCTGCAATACTAAAATTAGTACCATTTTCATCCCTTTTTGTCCCTCGTAACCCTTAAAAGTACAAATTGTGAAAAATCCAATTTTAATGCGCTTATACATGGTCAGAAGAACTTTCATATCAAATTTCAAGATTCTAGTTGCAATACTTTAGTTGGTACAATTTGTATCCCTCTTTGTCCCTCTCAACCCTTAAAAGTACAAAATGCATTTATATTCCGCTTCTATGTGGTGAGAGGAATTTACATGTCAAAGTTCACGCAGCAATACTTTAGTTGGTACCATTATTATCCCTTTTGTACCGCTCACCTCTTATAAGTATAAATTTCGAAAAATCCAATTTTAATGCGCTTTTACATGGTCAGAAGAACTTACACATCACATTTCAAGATTCTAGCTGCAATACTTTAGTTGGTACCATTTTTATCCCTTTTTGTCCCACGCAATCTTTAAAAGTACAAAATGCATTTATATTCCGCTTCTTTGTAGTGAGAGGAATTTACATACCACATTCTACGACTATAGCTGCAATACTTTTGTTGGTACCATTTTTATCCCTGTTTGTCCCTCTTATCAGTACAAAGTTTGAAAAATCAATTTATATTGCAGGTCTACGTTTTCAGAGAAATGTAAATACCGATTTTCACGATTCTAGCTTCAATTCTTAAATTGGTACCTTTTTATCCCTTTTTGTCTCTTTCCTCCCTTAAAAGTAAAAATTTCGAAAAATCGCTATTTGCAGCTCTTCTGCATGGTCTGTGCAAGGAACACACCAAATTTCATGTCTCTAGCTACTGCCGTTTAGTCAGGACGAAGGTTCGATGTTTATCCCTTTTTGTCCCTTTTTACCCCCTAAAAGTACGAATTTCGTAAAACCCTTTCTTAGTCGACGTTTACGTCATATTTGGGAACTACCCTGAACAATTCATGAGCCTGGCTTCAGCCGTTTGGTCTGTTGGCTGGTCAATGATAAGTCAGTCAGTAACGCAACTCTTTTATATATATAGATGTATCAAAACACATTTTCAAAAAAATATTTGATCTGCTATCAATAAAAATGACGCTCCAAAATCATATAAACATTCGCATTCATCCAACAAGGTTTCATCCGACACGTCACGATATACATATCGCTATTGTTACTTTAACATGAAATATTTAATGTTCTTTGTTTGTTGTCTAGGAATCATTCCTATTTCCAGAGATTCGAAAATATTATATACTAGCTGAACCCCCGCCCGCTTCGCCAGGCAGAGGAACAAACGGAAATTAAAATCAGGTTTCATATTGTTTTTCTTGCGATCGGTAATATATATACCACTTGATATGTTCCATGGAGAATTTTGAAGAACCGAACGTTAGTTTACGGCGAATAAAGGAAGATTTGTCAAAAATCAAATTGATTTTAGGTTGAATGTGATTCTCCTCCTTTCCATTACCAAAGCAAACTTCCTACGTAAGAAGAACTTACTTAATCGAATAGCTGGAATTCGAATATACTAAATTCAAAACATACAGAAAGTCAATCAAATTGTTCACTAATCAGACAACACAAATGAATATTTATTTTTTTGTAACCTTTCTTTACTATTGTACTAAGAAAATGCAAAACTCGTCAATTGAAATTCAAAAGACATCAGTTGAAATTCAAAACTCTTCGATTGAAATTCAAAATATGAAATTGAAATTGACGATTTGATGTCTTTTGAATTTCAATTGACGAGTTTTGAATTTCAAATGGTGTATTTTCAATTTCAAATAATGTCTTTTGAATTTCAATTGAAGAGTTTTGAATTTCAAATAATGTCTTCTGAATATCAATTAATGTCTTTTAATTTCAAATGGTGTCTTTTCAATTACAAATGACGAGTTTTGAATTTCAATTGACATTTTTTGAATTTCAAATGGAATTTTGGAATTTCAATTGCAAATCTTTGGAATTTCAAGTGGCGTCTTTTAAATTACAATTGAAAATGGTGTAGTTGCAATTCTTTAGTTGGTACCATTCCATTTTTATCCTATTTTTCGAAAAATCTCTTTTTGTAGCTCGTCTGCGTGGTGCACACACCGAATTGCATATTTCTAGGTACTGCCGTTTAGTCAGGACAAAGGTTAAATTTGTATCCCTTTTTGCCCCATTTGACTCCCTAAAAGTGTGAATTTCGTAAAAACCAAAAAACTATGCACCGGGAACGAAAAACTGGTCATAATTCAAAGGGTCAAAGGCATATCATATGGGGTCATCTAAAGCTACATCAATACTCACACAATTTCATTATTCCCTATTTATATTAAAAAAGTGTTACCTGATGACCACCTGATTAAGATTTTAATGTAAACGGTGAGTATTTCTCTCTTTCTTAAGCTTTGAACTCTTTCTTAGCCCGAATATAAATAACACTTTGAATGAATATTGTATTAATGAAACATGGTATTACAATAAAAAACCTGTTTCATTAATATAATCTCTGTGACATATAAATTTGTTTAAAAATTTTGTTTTGTAAATGTCTACACTAAAAATATTAGAAAAAATGCGTATTTTATATATTTTCTACATAAAATCGTTAATTTTACAATTTTTATTAAAATAATTCATTTTAATAGATTTTAGATATTTTTATTTACATTCAAAAGCATAGAGTTGATCAAGTGCACGAAATGGATTTTCGTATTGTACTCTAAACGTTTTCCAGATGTGGCACGTATCACGCCCGACTTTAACATTTCCTTGCTTGTCTATTTATAGAGATTGTAAAACTTTAGGGCTGTTTTTATACCCTCCACCTCCAGGATGGGGTATACTAACTTTGTCATTCCGTTTGTAACACCATGAAATATCGACCTGAGACCCTATAAAGTATATATATTCTTGATCGGCATAAAATTCGAAGACGGTCTAGCCATGTCCGTCCGTCCGTCTGTTGAAAGCACGCTAGCATCTAAACG
This sequence comes from Polietes domitor, assembly GCA_947397865.1. Lineage (NCBI taxonomy): Eukaryota > Metazoa > Arthropoda > Insecta > Diptera > Muscidae > Polietes > Polietes domitor. Next base: position 52,496,133 of record OX377620.1, read on the forward strand.
AAAGGAGCTAGAACGTTCAAATTTTCCTAAATGCGTCTTATAGTCGTAGATCGGTTGGGATTGAAACGGGGCGAAATCGGCCCAATAGGAAAAAATTTTCCCTCACAAGGACTAAAAATACTCATAATGTTCCCTAATATTTTAATATGTCTGTTTATATTGGCTTGATATTTGGTCTGCGCATTCCCCTTGTAGCAAAAACGTGCACCATAAAGTGATTCTTATTTGTAGGGGGTGAAATGGGGCAAAAAGGGATAAAATGGTATATATTAAAAGATAACAGCTAGAAACACGAAATTCGGTGTGTACATTCCTCTAATTGAATAGATACATAATATAAAATTATTTTTCCCAAATTCGTACTTTTAAGGGGTAAAATGGGAATAGAGGGATAAAAATGGTACCAACCAAACGGCTGTACCTAGAATAATGAAATTCGGTGTATGAATTCCTCTGATTGCATAGACAAGTAAAATACACGGATTTTCAAAATTCGTACTTTTTGGGGTTAAATGAAAAAAGGCGATAAAAATAGTACTAATCAAATGACCGCAGCTAGAGTCATGCAATTTGGAGTATACATTCCTCTGACTATGTAGACACGGAAAATAAACTGATTTTTCGATATTCGTACTTCTTGGGGTCAAAATAGCAAAAGGGGATAAAAATAGTACCAACCAAATTTGACTCTAGTGCTTGGGAGAGTTGGAATGATTTCCGATCTCTACAACGCCATCTCAACTTTTTTAGATTGCAACAAACAAATGATTTTGAGATCACGGAGATTATTTTAAACATGGAGGTTAACAAAGCACCAGGTTTTGGCAAAATTTCACCTAAATTAATATTTGAATGTTCAAGCATATTAGCCCCATACCTCACTGGCATATTTAATAGCTCAATAAATACTTCAGTTTTTCCAGATATACTTAAAATTCAGAAAATTATCCCAATACCAAAAGAATCTCACTCGCGAGCAGTTGAAAACTATCGACCGATATCACTTTTGTCCACAATTGATAAAATATTTGAAAAAATAATACATAACCAAGTTCTTTGATTTCTGGAAATGGAAAATTTGCTTGCAAGTAACCAATATGGGTTCAGAAAGGGCTGTGGAACTGAGGAAGCGGTAGTAAATGTTGTCAACTATATATGCGAATGTTTAGACTGTGGATATTCTGGTGTAGGAGGCATGTTTTATGATTTCACAAAGGCTTTTGATTTGGTGGATCACAAAATTCTAATTGAAAAACTCTCCTTTTATGGTTTGTCTGGTCGAGAGCTTGCGTTTTTTAAAAGCTATTTAAGCGACAGAAAACAGTTCGTTGAAGTCAATGCCATAAATAGCTCTATGAAAGATGTCGAGTTTGGTGTAGCACAGGGAAGTGTGTTAGGTCCTCTTTTGTTCAAAATTTATTTAAACGACATAAATAATATTGGGCTTCATGGTAAAGTTTTTATGTATGCAGATGATTTATGTATACTTTATCCATATAAACAGATCATATTGTTAAAAACGGTTGTTGAGCGCGATGCAGAATTAATCGGCAAGTATTCGAAATTAAATAAGTTGATTTTAAATCAAGACAAAACTAAATTTATTTGTTTTAAGTCGCAGAGAAATAGAAGCAACAACTGTGTTATTGAGTTAAATGGAAGAACTATTCCAGAAGTCACCACTGTAAAATACTTAGGAGTACATTTACAATTCAATATTTCTTGGCAATTTCACATACAGCAGCTTAAATCTAAACTGTCTCCAGTTACTGGTATATTGTTCAAACTGCGAAATAAACTTAGTGAGAGAACGAAGTTGATGATATTTGAGTCGTTAATTCAAAGTAGACTTAGTTATTTGTCACTTATTTATGGTTACAAAAGAAACGCTGATTTGAAATCACTACAAGTTATTCAGAATAAAGCGCTGAAGAACATATTTAAACTTCCTATGGTTTATTCAACGTTGTCACTATATAAAGACGTAGCACTAACAGTTTTGCCAATATATGGTTTGTACAAGATGCAGCTGCTTATTTATGTATATAAAGTGTTGCATAACATTGGATATCATATAATTCAATTCCAACAGAGCCAAAATTAAATTATTGAATTTAGTTATTATAAAGTTTTTACTGATGTAAATATGTTGCCAGATAGCCTCAAAAATGCCTTTGCGGCGCTGAGGCACATACCATTGTATATTATTAATTGTAAAAATTTTATAAAAAAAATGACCGCAGCTAGAGTCATGAAATTCGGAGTATACATTCCTTTGACTACGTAGATATGAAAAATAAAAGGTTTTTTCCAAATTCGTACTTTCAAGGGATACAATGGGTACGGAGGGATAAAAATGGTACCAACCAAACGGCGACACCTGGAATAATGAAATTCGGTGTTTACATTCCTCTGATTGCGTAGACACTTAAAATAAACAGATTTTTCGAAATTCGTACTTTTTGGGGTTATAATGAAATATGGGGATATAAATAGTACCAATCAAATAACCGAGAGTCATGAAATTCGGAGTATACACTCCCTCTGACTGCTTAGACATGGAAAATAGACGAATTTCTCGAAATTCGTACTTTTTGGGGTTAAATGGAAAAAGGGGATACAAATAGTACCAACCAAATGACCGCAACTAGAGTCATGCAATTCGGAGTATACATTCCTCTGACTGCGTAGACACGGAAAATAAACGGATTTTTCAAGGGATACAATTGTACAGAGGGATAGAAATAGTACCAACTAAACGACTACAGCTAGAATGATGAAATTCTAATTACGTAGAAACGTCAAGGGAGTAAAAATGGTACCAACCAAATGGGCGCAGCTGGAATCATGGAATTCGGTGTATACATTCCTCTGACTGCATATTCACGCAAAATATAATTTTTTTTCCAAATTCGTAATTTTTCTTTTACGGCAAAAATTGATTGAATCATGAAGTTATGTAATTTTGCACTATGTACGTCTGATAATGGATTTTCAAAATTTTTACTTTTGAAATTCAAATAGAATGGAAATACAACCAACTGTAGCACCCACTATCTACCAATATTTATGGTATTTAAGCTTTTTGAAAATATAAATATAAGAATATATATTTTTTGATTTGAAATAAATAATGGTTTGAAATAATTAAAATAAATTTTATAAATAAATATATATTTATTTATAAAATTATTTTTTCAATATATGTATTTGTTTTGGTTTGGCTATCTTAAAAAAATTAATATTTCCCTGTAATATTACTACACTTCTACGAAAACCGACAACCTCTGTGGAATGCAATCCATGGTGGAGGGTATATAAAGTTCGGCCCGGTCGAACTTAACCCCATTTTTACTTGTTTTATTTTGAGTGAATTTTTTATGTAGGAATTTGTTAGTTATCCTGTCTTAAAGAAAAATAGCCTTTTTAATATTTTTTCGATCCTTAAAGATACCAAAATTACAAAAGTGACATCCAGAGTTATTCGGTTTTACTGCAGGAAACTTTTATGTTTACGTCCGATGTTTACATAATACTCCTGAATTCATTTAATGTTATCATTTAATATTATTACACCCAAATAGTTTCAGCATTTATGAAGTAACCAACATTTTAATAAATATCACACAGAATGGGACAAAATTGTACCGCATGTATTAGTATTTTCGTGTGCCGATAATCATAATTTCATTAACCACACTTTCGTGTTTATCACACTTCATTTGCGCTTCCGCATACCTTAGGCCGGAAAACGGAACCCCAATGTAGGGTACATTCAATTTGTTTCGAGCAGCACTCATCCAGAATTTGCTTATGTCTTCGCCGTTTGTCAAAAGCATTAATACCGGCAACCATACATTAATAATGTGTACTTGTGTGCACACATATAACGCCTCCTCCAACACACACACACTCACTCTCTCTCTCCTAGACACACATTCACACACACACAAATGGCATAGACGTGAGTAAATCCTGGTTAAGTGACATTTCACACATTGTGCGTGTAAAAGTGATTTTTATACGCTTCTTTGCCAGCACAAGCGAAGAAAGACATACATGCGAGTAAGTAAGCGGCAAATGCGAGCAAGGAAAAGGATTTCACACTGCTGACTGCTGTCAGAAATCGCACGAATAGAGAAGGTCGGTCGGTCGGGGCATGATGTGGAATAACTCGGCGCAAAAAAGACATCATACTCGGCGTATTATTTGCGTGAGTGTCATGCTTAAGTTTATGCTGTTGTTGTGGTTGGTTTTGTTGCCTGTGTGAGTTTGTGTGTGTGTGCTTTTCATGGTAAACCTTGTTATCAGTTAATGGCTCTTAACCGCTTAATGACTTTGTTTTTATACACAGACGTGTACGTACGTATGTACACATGTCTGTCTTTATGTTAATATGGTCGGAAACATAGAGACATCATAAAAATAACAGCGACATTTCAATAAAGATTTCGACTAGAAGTGTTGTAGACATACTCATACTCACAGTCACAGTCACACATACATATTCATATGTACATGGATATTATGTATTTTACTTACATTCATGGTAATTAGATTATGTTGTACTTTGTACTCAACAAAGTTTTGTGGCGACTCGAACTTTAATTAGTTTATTAGAAAATGTAAAGATTTTTCAAAGATAGGCTTCTTTTTATTAGCCTATATAACTTGTACATATGTCCACTAACATAGGTCGTTGCTCCTTGTCAGAATTCGTGTTTGCCGTTGAAACGACAACAAGTAGTTAAAAATTGCTACTAATCATTTTGTGAGCACTAAAGCAAAAAAGAATTGTGAAGATGGAGCCTACTGAAATTGAAACTGATTGAAAAAATTATACCATTTAAGTACATTTCGTCAACTTAAATGCCCAAGGGTGTAACATCACAAAAAAAAAATAAAATTGATTTTTTTTTGATTAGGCATAGTGCAATAAACCAAAATACTCATCCTCATATATTAATATTTTATTATTTTATATTCTATTTTATTAACCAAATACGAAATGTCCGAACAATGAAAACAAGTAAGGAAAGGCTAAAGTCAATTAGGTTAAAAAAAGTGAAATCGGTTAGGATTTCACAATATATATTTCCAATCAGCAAAAGAGTCATTTGTTTATTGCAAGAAGATAAGTTAAGATATTTTGTAAAATAATTCTCAATAGAAAAACAAGTAAAAAGGGCGTTAAGTTCAGCCGGGCCGAACTTTATATACCCTCCACCTTGGATTGCATTCCACAGAGGTTGTCGGTTTTCGTAGAAGTGCATTACAGGAAAATATAATTTTTTATATAGCCAAACCAAAACAAATACAAATATTGAAAAGTTAATTTTATAAATAAATATAATATTTTAATTATTTCAAACCACGCTTATAAGGTAATGCTACCAATACGTCAATTCAAAAAATAAATATTCTTATATTTATATTTTCAAAAATATTTTCAAAGCCATAAATATTGGTAGATAGGGGGTGGTACAGTTGGTTGTATTTCCATTCTATATGAATTCCAAATGAACAAATTTTGAAAACCCATTATCAGACGTACATAATGCCAAATAACCTAACTTCATGATTCAACCAATTTTTGCCGTATAAGAAAAATTACGAATTTGGAAAAAAACTTTTTATTTTGCGTGTCTATGCAGTCAGATGAATGTATACACCGAATTCCATGATTCCAGCTGCGCCCATTTGGTTGGTACCATTTTTACCCCCTTGACGTTTCTACGCAATTAGAATTTTATCATTCTAGTTGTAGTCGTTTAGTTAGTACTACTTTTATCCCTCTGTACCATTGTATCCCTTGAAAGCACTAATTTCGAAAAATTCGTCTATTTTCCGTGTCTTCGCAGTCAGAGGAATGTATACTCCGAATTTCATGACTCTAGCTGCGGTCATTGATTGGTACTATTTTTATTCCCTTTTTCATTTTAACCCCAAAAAGTACGAATTTCGAAAAATCAGTTTATTTTCCGTGCCTTCACACTCAGAGGAATGTATACTCCGAATTTCATGACTCTAGCTGCGGTCATTAGATTGGTACTATTTTTATCCCCTTTTTTCATTTTAACCCCAAAAAGTACGAATTTTGAAAAATCCGTGTATTTTACTTATCTATTCAATCAGAGGAATGTATACACCGAATTTCATTATTCTAGGTACATCCGTTTGGTTGGTACCATTTTTATCCCTCTATTCCTATTTTACCCCTTAAAAGTACGAATTTGGAAAAATACTTTTATATTATGTATCTACTCAATTAGAGGAATGTACACACCGAATTTCGTGTTTCTAGTTGTTGTCGTTTAATATGTACCATTTTTATCCCTTTTTTGCCCCATTTCCCCCCCCTACAAATAAGAATCACTTTATGGTGCACGTTTTTGCTATAAGGGGAATGCGCATACCAAATATCAAGCAAATATAAACAGACACATTCAAAAAACATGCTTAAATACGCTAAAATATTAGGGATTATTATGTGTATTTTTAGTCTTTGTGAGGGAAAAATTTTTCCCTTTGGGCCGATTTCGCCCCGTTTCAATCCCAACCTATCTACGACTATAGGACGCATTTATGGAAAATTTGAACGTTCTAGCTCCTTTCGTTTAGATGCTAGCGTGCTTTCAACAGACGTACAGACGGACGGACGGACGGACATGGCTAGATCGTCTTAGAATTTTATGACGATCAAGAATATATATACTTTATAGGGTCTCAGGTCGATATTTCAAGGTGTTACAATCGGAATGACAAAGTTAGTATACCCCCATTCTGGAGGTGGAGGGTATAATGAAAAATAAAAGTACATTGTCACAAAATGGGAACATTTTATTTGGAAGCTTTTAAAATTGTAGATAAGGGAAAATTATCTGTGCGAAAATTATAAATCGGTTAACAGGAAAAAATTAATGGAAAATAAGCCATGACGAGGCCGTCCTCCAAAGCTTAGTAGTAGCAAAAAATAAAAATTTAACCATTACACAGTGCGACAAACTGCAGTTTAATCTCTGCAATTCAAGCACCACTATGACGGTTCGTTAGTGTATCCAAAATGATGACGATTGCCTAAAGGATTTTTTTCCTGAGGTACCCGTTTTCGCGGGACGCCCTGGCGCCCCCACCCACTTTTGTTATCTTATGGTCTTTTGTTTGTCATAACTCGAGAACGGCTGTCCCGATTTAGGTGAAATAAATGTTGAAAAATTAAGAATTATAATTCCTTTAATCTATAGTAATATCACTCATACGCAATATAGTCAGACTGAACATTAACAGAAACAGTCCCGCAATTTTTTTATTCATAAATTTATTTATATCTGTGAAACTGTTTAAAATGTCGAGAAAGAGCATAGGAATAGATTAAAGGAATTATAATTCTAATTAATAATGCTCTCACTGCACGTAAAAATCCGGACGTTAGCGAATCAAATATAAAATGGGTATTGACTTCGCACAGAAATATAAAAATAAAACAAATGAGTTTTGGGATCTTATAATTTCTTTGGACGAATCAAAGTTTAACATTTTTGGACCGAATAGACTCGTATTTGTAGGGCAAAAATAAAACTAAATTTAAAGTTATTGCTAAGCATGCAGGATGTGAGGTAGTGTTGATGGACCTCAAGTCGTCCGCTGGTGTTGGCAATGTATTGTTTATTGACGAGACGATGAACAGAACAGATTCCATGAAAATTCTGAAAGAAATTTTGAACCAACCAGAGTCCTGCTAAACATACTCTTCCTAATAGTTATTAATTTCTACAGGGTGGCGCAGAATGAGCTATATGACTTGAATTCTTTATAACTTTTTTAATTATTACTTTTTCTTAGTTTTTTTCTGCATTTTGTGAACTATTAGGGAATTAATTATGAATCGTTGCACGATCGAGAAAAGTACAAAATAATTCAATTTTATTTTTTCAAACCAACAGTCACAATTCACAATTTGGTAATGAGCGATGAAGCCCATTTCCTATTAAATGGGTATGTCAACAAGCAAAACTGCAGGATTTGGGCTGCGGAAATTCCAAGAGCAGTTCAATAGCGACAATTACACCCACTTATGTGTACTGTTTGGTGCGGTGTATCTTCCGAAAGGATAATTGGCCTATATTTTTTTGAAAATGAAAGTGGTGTCTCAATATCTGTTGTGGAAAATATGCCATACAGGATTTTTTTCAAAGCTAATTGCAAAAAAATCCTGTATTTGTATACTGTATTTAAAAAAATTATAATAATCACATAAATAAAAAAAGTTATAAACCATTTAAACCATATAGCTCATTCTGCGCCACCCTGTACAGGAAATGATCCTAAGAATACCACTGCTGACGATAAGATGTGGATGGCATACAATACTCCACACATTCCTAAAACCCCTACAAAACGTCGCGATTGGATCCTCATTGAGCATTTGTGTGGTCATTTTGAAAAACGCATCCAAAATCGCACCATTTCTAACAAAGCTCAGCTTAAAGACCCCATTCTGGCTGAATGGGGTTAACTACACCGGAAATCAGGGGAACTTAGTGCCAACCCGATTGGATGAGGTTCCACGACTATAGTTTAAAAATTATGAAATTTTAATAAAGATTTTGATTTTTTTCTCTGGGGTACTAAGACTTATGGTGCCCCAAAATATGAGGTTGACATGGTATATATTTTAGGTATTTTTTGTTTAAATAAGTAAAATTATTTCATTTTGTTTTAGTATATAAGTGGGCATACGAAATAAAAATTAGTTTCAAATCATTTGTGGCGTAATTGTAATAATTGAGAAATTACCACAAAGTTTTTATTTTGGTTGGGGTACCATGACTTTTGCGGCTCACTGTTTATATAAATCTATACCGATCTCTTTCATCATAGATATTTCTATTTAAAATATAAGTTGGACAAATTTAAAGAAAGTCGGTAAAAATATTTGGTTTCTAAGATGGAAAAGTCAAAGCGGGAGTGACATTTTTATGGGGACTTTGCATTTTTTCAAATAAATCTTTTATATGTTTTTTCGAGTCATGAGTGCCAAATTAAAATTAAACTTTAATTTTAACATTTCAAGTTTCACCATTAAAAAGGAAAATATGAATAAAAATTCTTATTGTCATTGTGGAATTTTGTGAGGATCATTTTTGTTGAAGATCTTAACCCTCAAGCTTCTCTCTTTAATTATATGGGTTTCAGCTATTTATAGCTGTAAAGTTAAAATATGTAAAAAGCGATTTTAGAAAAATCCGCGTAACTTTCTATGATGACTAAATAGGGAATATTTGTGATAGAATTGTTTCAGAAACCCAGATAGAGAAAGTTGAAATAATTGCAATTGCAATGGATTTTTGCAACAATGGCAGCTTTTTCGGGATTACATATACATTAGAGTGGCTTCAAAATAAATGTAGTGGATGTTCCCGACTAAAATGAACGATTAGTTCGTTTTATGTGCTCTCCCAAAATATTTCGCTTTTATCATTGTCCGTTCGTGAGCTGGACGCGTTCAAAATAACCCCTATAAATCAGGTTTTTCTTGAATAAAATTCACGATGAGAATTGTATTTAGAAAAAATCTGGTCCGAGCCTTATCAAACCATATTAAAAACTTGCATTTTAATCATGAATAGAGGGAAGATTTTTAACATTTTTGTGCAATTTTTGTTGCATATTTTTTAAAAATCGCAATAACTTCCATATTTTTAGTTCGATTTTCGTTTTTGTTGGATCGTTGAAGAGGTATTGATGGCCAATTCCAATTTTTAGAACTTCCTAACCCATTAAGGGCCGATAATTTTTTTCTTACGGTTGGTTCTCAATGGGTGATCACAAACTGAAATATGGGGTTATTCGCATCGTAAACACATTCTAGCAAAACGCTATTTTTTGAAAATTAACATCTGAAATTTTCGTCTTTCAATGCAGAAATTGGGAGGAAAACTTCACATAAGATGTTACAATAAATCCGTGCGACATTATTTCCCTCCCAAGAACGAGATTATATAAAAGTGAAACTATAGGTCACTAATAGGAAAACTCATACTCAGTTTTTTATTTCGCGGTCGTTTGTCTTCTTTACAGGACTTTTAAATTCCAAACAACGTAAATGTTATAATAATTACAATGGCGATATGGGTATCAAATGGAAGAGGAGAGCATCTGCTAAATATAATTTAAATTGCATGTGTCTATCTATGTTAATTTAACATTAACAATAATTTAAATTTTTCCCCTTTAAAAAGTTTATGTAGTTTTAATTTTTAAGGGGGAAATTTTGAAATGGTTGAATATCTTTCCAAAAATTAGCTTTATATAAGACTAGAATGTGTTTACGATGCAAATAAACCCATATTTCAGTCTTTACTTCACATTTAAACCACAGAGTATTAACAGTATGAAAAGAAAATTGCGGCCCTCAGTGGGTTAGAAAATCCTTAAAATTGCAATTGGTTATCAGTACCTCTCCAACGAGCCCCTTAAAACATAAATCTCACTAAAAATGTGCAAATTATTGCGGTTTTTGGAAAAAATGCATCAAAAATTGCACTAAAATAGTATAAATCTGTCCTTTCCTATCCTGGGTTATGTTGCAAGTTTTCAATATGGTTTGATAAGACTCTGGTCGGATTTAAATTTCTAGCGGTTTTTTTCTAAATACCATTCTCATCGTGAATTCTTGATATATGGAGGTTATTTTAAACGCGTCCAGCTCACGAACGGACAATAAAACAAATCAATCTGTCATTTTAGTCGGGAACATCGACAACATTTTTTCCTTCCTCACAACAGAAGCCACTCTAATATACATACAAACGAAATTGGTTCTTAACACACAATCAAAAAATCATACGGATCCGGTGGATAGATCATGATATAATTACAAACCAAAACAGTTATGCATAAAACAGCATTTTAGCCGTATCTCCCGCGAAAATGAAAATATTGCAAAATATCCAATTTGTATTTTTTGTTTAGTGTGCTCTACCGAAGTAGCCACATTTTTGACGCAAAAGATCGACAATATAATAATATAAGCCATCGGTATGTATTGTAGTAAGTGCCATAAAATATATTTTTTCACAAAAATCTAACGTTTTCATTGAAGGACAATGAGGAATTAAAATTTGAAAGGATATTTTACCGACTTTTTTGTTTGCCAACAAAGTTTATTTTGATTGTCCAAAGCGCAGTATCACGTTTGTACGACTAGTGGAAATATTACAATAATTTACTAAATCATTATAGCTATCAAAAATCTGAAGTCCTTTTGAGCTCGAACTCAACCAGACAATAAACAATTAAGTGATCAGTTTTATTATGTTTTGTGCCTGCTTTGAGAATTATATGGACATTTCCATGACCCATTTTGTAGTATATTACACAGGTATGTGATGCATCATGGCCCCCTAAGTACGAAAATGGTCTAATGGATACGTTTTTTCATAACTTTTACAATTTGGCTATCGTATGATGTGTACGACCAATTCTGTTAATCAAATCGGGAAACTACACTATCAAGAAATGTAGTATGACATGTCGTTCACCCTCATGTCATGGAATATAAACTCAAAAAAAAAAAACGGATTATCATGTTCTTATGGCGAGAGCAATAAATAATAATACTGTCCAACAGTCCATATTACACTTGGACCAAATGATATACATCTGAAACTACAGGTGAAATAGAGTTAATTGGCATTTTTATATCCTCCACCTAAGGATGGGGGTATATTCACTTTGTCATTCCGTGTAACACCTTAAAATATTCATCTTAGACTCCATAAAGAATATATATTCTGGGTCATGGTAAAATTCTAAGACGATTTTGTCCGTCTGTCTGTTGAAAACACGCTAGCCGCCGAGCTAGGAGGTTCAAATTTTCTCTAAATGTGTCTATACCCTACACCACTCCCTGCGTATATACCTCGCTTTGATTACTATACCCATTTATTTCATGGGAGCAATTTAATGCAGTTCATATAAATTATACAGTATACTTTAAATTCACCTTTAGTCAAATTTAATGACAATGGTAAATAATAATATAATTGATTCAATTTGCCAGCAGATATTCCGAGTAAAGTAAATATAACATGATCAACATCGAATTATAAATATAATTATATATATACAGCGGCAATAGGATGAATCGGACGGGCATTTGAAGGCGGCCTTGAGGCCTGTGCCAAAATATGGGCCTGCATAGTTTTCATTCATGGTATGTACTCCTAGTTGAAACATATAATGATCTACAAAATTTGATGAAGATCCCATAAGATGTAGTTTCTAGAGCTGTAATAGAGCAGAATGGGGCCCCATTTGGGGTTTTGAATCATGTGTTTGACTAAAAATGTTAAATCGGAACGGACATTTGTATGGTGGTATATTGAAACCTGGAATGATGTGACCCGCTTTCACCATGTATGTTTATTGGTGAAATATAATATGTAAAGTTTGGCCAAAATCGGTTAAACATTCGGGAGCAACATTTGTATTGGGGCTATATCTAAATCTGAACCGATCTTACCCACTTTCACCATAGACGTTTTTAGTTGGATTATAAGCTGTTGTGCTAATTTTAAATAAAATCGGGTTTCTAGAGCGGAAAAAGTCAAATCGGGAGCGACATTTGTGTGGGGGCTATATACAAATCTGAACCGATCTTACCCACTTTCAGCATAGGTGTTTCTAGTTCAATTATAAAATGTTGTGACAATTTTAAAGAAAATCGGGAACAATATGCGGTTTCTAAAGCGGAAAAAGTGGAATCGGGAGCAACATTTGTATGGGGGCTATATCTAAATCTGAACCGATCTTAACCACTTTCAGCACATGTGTTTCTAGTTCAATTATAAAATGTTGTGCCAATTTTAAATACAATCGGGTACAATATGTGGTTTCTACAGCCGAAAAAGTGAAATCGGCAGCGACATTTGTATGGGGGCTATATCTAAATCTGAACCGATCTTACCCACTTTCACCATAGATGTTTTTAGTTGGATTATAAGATGTTGTGCCAATTTTAAACAAAATCGGCTACAATTTGTGGTTTCTAGAGCGGAAAAGAGTCAAATCGGGAGAGACATTTGTACGGGGGCTATATCTAAATCTGAACCGATCTTACCCACTTTCACCATAGATGTTTTTAGTTGGATTATAAGATGTTGTGCCAATTTTAAACAAAATCGGGTACAATTTGTGGTTTCTAGAGCGGAAAAAGTCAAATCGGGAGAGACATTTGTATGGGGGCTATATCTAAATCTGAACCGATCTTACCCACTTTCACCATAGATGTTTTTAGTTGGATTATAAGATGTCGTGCCAATTTTAAACAAAATCGGGTACAATTTGTGGTTTCTAGAGCGGAAAAAGTCAAATCGGGAGAGACATTTGTATGGGGGCTATATCTAAATCTGAACCGATCTTACCCACTTTCACCATAGATGTTTTTAGTTGGATTATAAGATGTTGTGCCAATTTTAAACAAAATCGGGTACAATTTGTGGTTTCTAGAGCGGAAAAAGTCAAATCGGGAGAGACATTTGTATGGGGGCTATATCTAAATCTGAACCGATCTTACCCACTTTCACCATAGATGTTTTTAGTTGGATTATAAGATGTCGTGCCAATTTTAAACAAAATCGGGTACAATTTGTGGTTTCTAGAGCGGAAAAAGTCAAATCGGGAGAGACATTTGTATGGGGGCTATATCTAAATCTGAACCGATCTTACCCACTTTCACCATAGATGTTTTTAGTTGGATTATAAGATGTTGTGCCAATTTTAAACAAAATCGGGTACAATTTGTGGTTTCTAGAGCGGAAAAAGTCAAATCGGGAGAGACATTTGTATGGGGGCTATATCTAAATCTGAACCGATCTTACCCACTTTCACCATAGATGTTTTTAGTTGGATTATAAGATGTCGTGCCAATTTTAAACAAAATCGGGTACAATTTGTGGTTTCTAGAGCGGAAAAAGTCAAATCGGGAGAGACATTTGTATGGGGGCTATATCTAAATCTGAACCGATCTTACCCACTTTCACCATAGATGTTTTTAGTTGGATTATAAGATGTCGTGCCAATTTTAAACAAAATCGGGTACAATTTGTGGTTTCTAGAGCGGAAAAAGTCAAATCGGGAGAGACATTTGTATGGGGGCTATATCTAAATCTGAACCGATCTTACCCACTTTCACCATAGATGTTTTTAGTTGGATTATAAGATGTCGTGCCAATTTTAAACAAAATCGGGTACAATTTGTTGTTTCTAGAGCGGAAAAAGTCAAATCGGGAGAGACATTTGTATGGGGGCTATATCTAAATCTGAACCGATTTACACCAAATGCAATACCGATCGTCCATGGCCAAAGAAAGTAACTTCTGCCAAATTTCAGGATAATCGGACAGCAATTGCGACCTGTAGAATGCGAACAAGCTTAGATGGACAGCAGACGGACGGACAGACAGACATCGTTAAATCGATTCAGCTGGTGATTCTAAGCTGATCCGTATACTTAAAGGAGGTGTTACAAACATTTGGCGGAAAACTAACTTATAATACCCTAGTCCACGAAGTGGTGTAGGGTATGGGTAAAATAGGGATAACAAGTAAGGAAAGGCTAAAGTCGGGCGGGCCGACTATATAATACCCTACACCACTCCCTGCGTATGTACCTCGCTTTGATTACTAAACCCTACCTGGGGTTGACAGACGGTTGACAGACGGACAGACAGACATCGTTAAATCGATTCAGCTGGTGATTCTAAGCCGATCCGTATACTTAAAGGTGGGTCTAGCTCGATTATTTCTTGGTGTTACAAACATTTGGCGCGAAACTAACTTATAATACCCTATTCCACGAAGTGGTGTAGGGTATAAAAATGGTACCTTTGATACAACAACAGCAAGAAACATGAAATTTGACATGTACATTCCTCTAATTGCGTAGATACGTAAAATAGAGAGATTTTTTAAAATTCGTACTTTTAAGGAAAACTATTGGAAAAGAGGGATAAAAATGGTACCAACCAAACCGCTGAAGATGAAATCGAGAAGCTCGGTGTATCATTCATTTGACTGTGTAGAAGCGAAACATAGTGGAGTTTTTCCAAATATTTTAAAAAGAAAATGGGGCGAAAGGGGATAAAAATGGTACCAACCAGGCGGCTGCAGTTAGAATAGTGAAATTCAATGTATACATCGCATTCATTGGAAAAAGTCGGTACCAACCATTGTAGCTAGAATCATGAAATTTCGTGTTTTCACTCGTCTTGGCAGCGTAGACCCGCAAAACAAGAGGATTTTTCCAAATTCGTACATTTAGGGTCAAAACGAGAAAAGGAATAAAACTGGTAACAAGCAAAGGGCTGTAGTTAGACTCATTATGAAGAAATTAGGTTCTTACATACCGCTGTGGACACGAAACATACTGGATCTTCGGTATTAGTACTTTTCTTATCAAAATGTCGTAATGTTCATATAAAATATCACAATTTACCACACTTCTATGCAAAGTCGACAGCATCTAATCTGCTGGCAATACTGCGGAATGCATTCCGTGGTGCAATCCGATTCGGACCGGTCGAACTTAATGTATTCTTACTTTTTCATTTTCTCATCCTTTTGCGCCTTAAAAGGACCAAAAAGTTCCAATGGATACCATTTTTTAAAAATTATTTAATACTTATTCGCACCCTATGGCGCCTGTATAGTAGAGAATGTGTGATAAAAATACTTTAAACTTAATTTCTATCTGTATACGTATGTAATATTAGTATGTAATACTAAACTAATTAACTGTCATTTCAAGAAGCAAGATTTCAATAAACTAGAAAAACAAAATAAATGGCTACAAATGCTCAACTAATACATATAGAGGCATGCAATTTGAAGTATTTTTAGAAAATATTCTCCTCTTTAATCTGACACTAATGTCGTTATCATAGTCTGAAAACAAGTATATAAAATATTTTTTTTTGAAAAAATGTATCCTCTGGTGCTTTGAAGTCCTGTGTAAGGGCAAGATGGTGGAGAAATGAAAAACTAAAAACGCCAAGTAACTTCATTTTGCCCATAGTTTCATATGTATATCAACCGGTTCAAATCTAATGATTTTTTCTAAAAATTGTCGTACGGTGTAATACACCCAATAAAAATAAAATTTAGTACCGAAATACAAAACGGAGTTCCATATAGATATGAATACCCCGAACGTATGTAAACACAATATAAGTTTCACCGATGTCCTTTTGAATACTTTTAAATACTCAAATTTACCCCTAGTTATGGTCACAAACACCTAAAAAGGCTAATTGAAAATGTGCCAGCAATTAAAAATGTACCCACACACACAAACGATGCTATTTGTCTATTTTTATTTCAGACACACAATTAGATTAAAATCAAACAAGTAGTCTTGAATTTTTTGTGCAAACATTTTTTATTTGATTTCCGGCTTCCGGATATTCACAATACTTCCGTTGGTGATGTTGGTGCTCCTTGAATAACAATCGTACATAAATTTGCATGCATTTACGAAATTCTGAAACTCCCTCCGAAAACCCGCTGTCAGAAAAACGGAGCCTTTTAAACAAATATATTTAAATTGCAAAACACCTTCTATCTAACCTCTGCAGAGGGTTGACATTATCCAATCCGCTGTAACGCCCACAAATGAGAAAAACCACTGCCACCCACCAGGGACTGTCTGACAGCGTGACTCATTGCCCGGGTGCGAATGAATAACGTAAAAAGGATATTGAATTTATTCTGGCTCATTGCAGTTCAAAGTGTGCATTATATTGAGTTACAATTGGAATATTGAATTAGTTTTTAGGTGCTCTGTGCTGTTTGCCTCTTTCCGCCTTAATGCCAGCAGTGCCACTCTGCCTCAGAGACTGACTAGCTTGCTGGCTGGCTGGTTGACTGTTGCCAACGTTCGTGTTGAATGCCACTGATCAAAAGAGGAAAACCCACAAAATCGCACCGGGAGGAATATAACAAAAATATTGTATAGAATTATACATAGCAAAAAATTTGAATACATACAACCACACACATATACATAGAATTTGAATGGAAACGGAAATGAAATGTATTGATGGAAATGCGACTATACCCACAGACACCGAGGCAGTCAATGTTACACATCCACATATATATGTATATAGACAAACATACATACCATACCACATAATACGAATACGTGGCAATATAATTTCAGGCGATTGTTAATGGTTGAGCTCTCTCCATATGCCACCGCGGCGCAGAGGTGCTACGTGAGCATCGCTGAATGGGACAGACAGACAGCCACGTTGCCAGGCGATTGTGGGGAGGTGTGTGTGTGATTGGATTTGTGGCAAGAGTCAACTGGTGGCAGATTTTAAATATAAACCAAAATGAAATAGGTTTATTTATGAAACAGAACAGAAAAAATAAATTATTGCAATTGTTTTATGTTGCTGGAATACATAAACATATGTTCCGAAGGGAGGTAGTATTGATCAAGAGTGTTGATAGCTTGTTGCTGATTTTTGTTGAAGCACAACAAGTGTAAATTAATACTGGAGGATGAAGGTAATTCCTTATTATCGTCTATTGTCACAAGACTAATTAACATCGGAACTTATTTATGTTCGGCTACAGGACCGTGCGCAGGATTTCCCCTGGGGGATGGTTTCATCTAGTTTTACAAAAAATAAAGCAGGTGAAAATTATGTTAATTATTTTAGTCAATTTTCAATCAATGTTCAATTTTTCTTCTGAAGTCTAGTCAGTCTATTGCGCAACGATAAATGACGTTAATTTGATTATGTGTTTTTACGTGAGCGTTTGGCAACCATTCATATTTTATTACCAGGATCTTCGAGAATTATTTTGATGCATTCATTGGCAAAATTCCATTTCAGTAATCCATCTATCAGTACACTCAAAGGAATTTGTCAGTAAAATAAAGCAGAAAGTCTACTGAAAGCAGAGCTGTTAAGTAATGATTAGTAATCGTAATCATTAGTAATTAGATTACTTTTTTTAAAGTAGAAGTAATGATTAGTAATTAGTTAGTAATTGATTACGATTACAACTAATCAAAAAATAATCAGGATTACTTGCGATTACTGAAAAATAATCAAAAATAATAAATTAGTTTTAATGAAAGCCAATTAAAATTTAATGTAAATGAGAATTATTATTCATTATTTATTCATTTTATTGTAGCAGAATTTAATTTATTTATGTTACTTGCTTAATTCAGATTTTCAATTATTTAGCGGATTCACCCTAACTTAACTTTGTATAGTTTTTTTTTCAATAAATGTAATGTACAAGATTCCTTTAAAAATAATCAAAAGTAATCACAAAAAATCAAAAGTAATCAAAAATAATCAAAAGTAATTTTTAAAATATTCGAACTCATTTTTGATTATTTTTCAGTAATCGCAAGTAATCCTGATTATTTTTTGATTATTTGTAATCGTAATCAATTAGTAATCAGAAATTGTTGAATAGTGGATTATATAATCATTACGATTCTTTTTAAAAAGTAATGTAATTGATTACTAATCGTAATCGAAATTTAACAGCACTGACTGAAAGAGCAGATTTTCTGCTGAAAATGAGACAGAGGATTTGCTGATCTGCTGAGATGTTTACTATATGTAGCAATATAGAAAAAACTTAAATCATGTGTACAGAACAGTATGACCACTTAAATATAAATGTTAACAAAACTTTTTTGAGTAGAAGTTATTATAAAGCAATTTATTATCACGGAAATATATTGCGATTGTCTGTTTAATTATACGCATATAGTCCCAAGCTAATATAAAAGGAACGCTTATCTATTTTTATATTTTAATTACCAGCAGTCAATTTTAGCATACTGCAAACTCTTTAGTAGTGTGAATGGTGATGTAAGATTGCAGAATAACTGCTGTTATGCCAAAAAACTGCTTTAATAACAGAAAAGTGTCTGCTGTTAGACAATCGCTGCTTTTTTATTAACCGACTTGTTCTTTAAGTGTAGAACTTCTTTTTTTCAAATAGTTGCTTAAAATTACATACATATATATATATACTATAAAGACATATTACACATAAAAGGATTGAATTCCTCGGCGCTTGACGCCTCTTCAGTCCTCGCATATTTATACCCTCACTCTACAGAGTAGTGTAAATTCAGTAAGTTAACACTTATTTCTTATTGTTTCGCAACTTTAAAGTAGATTTTAGAATAGAGACCTACACGCAGAGAAAAAATGCATTACGTAGAACCGACATTTTAGACACGTGAACATCGTTTTTGAGATTCTTTTGTGGGAAAAATTAGTTTGTTTGAGGTAAACATGTCATCAGTTGTTGTAAATGAACAAAGACAAATATGTTTACATATCGAGGGCTTATATACATTAGGATAGGTCACGAAAATAAATTGCAGCGGTCACCCCCCAGAAATGAAGATTGTATTGTTTAATAATGATCTACAAAATATTTCGTCACTGGGTCAAGCCTTCTGTAAGCTAAACGCTCCTGAAAACCACTCTAAAAATCATGCTTTTCCCGTGTAATTTTTTTATGTTGCATTTTTGCCAAAAAAAAACTGAATTAATAGACCCTTGGAAGCAATTTGAATAAAAATTTGTATTCTTGTCTTAGAATAACTCATTGGTAGAATTATTGGGCGTTTATATTGATTTTTTGCGGTTTTCAGGGTGACAGCTCATATTTCTTGGAAACATTTTGTAAGAGATGTAATGAAAAATAAATAGGAGGAATCAATACCTTTCGAATGATGCCTAAGTGATAACGGACGAAAAATTACGTCACTGACTCAATTTTTGTGAAATAATTCAACACAGGCGATGGTTTTCACAGCCAAAATGTTCAAACACTTCTTACAAAAATGAGCGCTTCGGCGTCAATTTCATTCCGATGTTCATCATTTAGACAGTCGGATCCGTTGGCTAGATCGCAAGAAAATCATAAAACAAAAATGTCATAAGTGAAAATCATTTTAGCCATTTTTGCCGCGAAAATGACAATTTTCCAAAAATATCCAATTTGTATTTTATGTTTACCATGCCCTACCGCAATATCCACTTTTTGTAAAAAAATTTGGAAAAAGGTATAAAAATGATACCAATCTGACGGATGAAGCTGGATTCCTTAAATTCGCTGTGTATATTCCCGAAAATGCGTTTTCTACACAACATTGCCAACATTTCATAAAAAAAATTTTATCGAGTTTATAATAAGTCTTATATTTATATATTTGAGCATTAATGGCTAAGTGCTTATTTAAACATTCATAGTGCTCAATTGTAAACATGCAAAAGTGGCTATTAACCATGAAACCGTGAATAATAGGAAATTTCGAAAACTTTTTAATCGTAGCAATTAGTAATCCTCTTTAGATTAAACTGTAGAAGAATGATTCATAATTACTCTTAAAATTGAGGAGAAAATCAGTTTTTTCGCTCTCCTGAAAAGTTGGATTTTTGTTCATAGCCACTTATGAATATTAGCCCTCGATAAATCAAACAGTTTTCTCAGAAACGAAGAATTTCATCTCGCCAATAGATTTTTACATAATTATTAATTTATAGGTAAATAGCTTTTCAATGATTTCATTCCAATTATATATACTACACATTTGTCCAAAGTTTGGCACTCATAGCTAAGCTACGGGTTAGCATCAAGCAAATTATTTGCTTTTATTAAGAATGTTTTAAGATTTCATTATGATATCATAGTGATTTTTATCTACACTTTTTTAAAATTACTAAAAAAAATATTAAATCTGCAAACATTTATTATAGTACACAATTAAAAGTTTGTAAGATATTGCTCTAGTCAAATGTCGAGAAGTGGTATCGGTTAATTAAAATGAATTTTTTCCGAACAATTTGATGCCATAATACACAATCTCGAAATTAACACAATTCGTTTAGTATGTTCGTATTTTTCATAACCTTTGTCCGAAATTGAAGAAAATGTCCATGATTTTGTATGTAATTGTCGTGTTTTTAATGCATTTCAGACGAGTTATTTTAAAAAGAACTTAAAAATTCTATATTTTATTGCTTCAGAAAGTCTAGAAAGTTTTAAAAAAATATATATTCGATACGATATACCTCTCTGGGGGGGGGTTGAAACCACCAACCCTCCCCCTTTGCGCACGGCCCTGTTCGGCTAAGAAAATTTTGTTCGCTTTGTAGGGAAAATGTGTGGTATTGGTTCGAAAGGTTTATTAGAAAACTCTAATTACACTGTCCAACAGAATTTTTGGAACAGAGTAGCGACCCTATAATTCTGAAATGGAGAGTTGAGTAGATCATTTTTGTAGACCAAACTTATAGTCCAGCTGGTCTGAGTTGTTTCTTTAGGATGTCAAAATTTTCATTTTTTGCTCGAAGATAATTCATATTGTCAGAACTATATTGTGCAATTTTAAGAGGATGAATTTTGTGGAAGATCTTAACCCTCTAGCTGCTCTCTTTATGGGTCAATTTGACCCTTTTATCGAGAAAATCAAAAAAGGCCCTTCAAAAAGGACATTTAAAGATTAAAATGTTCCACGAAAAAAATTGTCGGGAAATTTCAGTGGGGGTCATCGAAGACACCAAAGCTGTAAATAAAGCTCTTCACACTTAAATAGCACAACTACATGACAACTTATACCACAAAGTTACTAAGGTTCAAATTGGTCTATTTTTTTGGAAGATAGATCTGTTTCGACAAAAAATGTGGGTATTTTCGGTACAGTAGGGTAAATAAAAACAAGTAAGGAGAGGCTAAAGTCGGGCGGGGCCGACTATATAATACCCTACACCACTCCCTGTGTATGTACCTCGCTTTGATTACTAAACCCAGGTATTTCATGGGAGCAATTTTATGTAGTTCATATAAATTATACAGTTACTATAAATTCATGGGGGTATATTGAAACCTGGAACGATGTGACCCGCTTTCACCATGTATGTTTATTGGTGAGATATAATATGTAAAGTTTGGCCAAAATCGGTTAAACATTCGGGAGCAACATTTGTATGAGGGCTATATCTAAATCTGAACCGATCTTACCCAATTTCTGCATAGGTGTTTCTAGTTGGATTATAAGATGTTGTGCTAAATTTAAAGAAAATCGGGTACAAGATGTGGTTTCTAGAGCGGAAAATGTCAAATCGGGAGCGACATCTGTATGGGGGCTATATCTAAATCTGAACCGATCGTAACCAATTTCTGCATAGGTGTTTCTAGTTGGATTATAAGATGTTGTGCTAAATTTAAAGAAAATCGGGTACAAGATGTGGTTTCTAGAGCGGAAAATGTCAAATCGGGAGCGACATCTGTATGGGGGCTATATCTAAATCTGAACCGATCTTACCCAATTTCTGCATATGTGTTTCTAGTTGGATTATAAGATGTTGTGCCAAATTTAAAGAAAATCGGGTACAAGATGTGGTTTCTAGAGCGGAAAATGTCAAATCGGGAGCGACATTTGTATGGGGGCTATATCTAAATCTAAACAGATCTTACCCAATTTCCGCATAGGTGTTTCTAGTTGGATTAGAAGATGTTGTGCTAAATTTAAAGAAAATCGGGTACAAGATGTGGTTTCTAAAGCGGAAAAAGTGAAATAGGCAGCGACATCTGTATGGGGGCTATTTCTAAGTCTGAACCGATTTTACCCAATTTCTGCATAGGTGTTTCTAGTTGGATTATAAGATGTTGTGCCAAATTTAAAGAAAATCGGGTACAAGATGTGGTTTCTAGAGCGGAAAATGTCAAATCGGGAGCGACATTTGTATGGGGGCTATATCTAAATCTGAACCGATTTCCTCCAAATTCAATACCGATGGTCCTTGGCCAAAAAAAAAAACTTCTGCCAAGTTTCATGACAATTGCGACCTGTAGAGTGCGAACAAGCTTAGATGGACAGCAGACGGACGGACGGACAGACAGACATTGTTAAATCGACTCAGCTGGTGATTCTAAGCCGATCGGTATACTTAAAGGTGGGCCTAGTTCGATTATTTCTTGGTGTTACAAACATTTGGCGCGAAACTAACTTATAATACCCTAGTACACGAAGTGGTGTAGGGTATACAAATTTCGCTCTGGGTCGTTTTCGCCCACTTTCAATCCCATCCGATCTGCAACCATAAGCACATTTAGGAGAAATCTGACCGCTGAAGCTTAAATCATGAAATTCGGTGCTTACATTAATCTGTCTGTGAAAATACGAAACAAAAGGGATTTTTTGAAATTTTTACATTTATGTGAAAAATGGGGCGAATACGTACGAACCAAACGGATGCAGCTATAATAATGAAATTCGGCGTGCACATTTATTTCAGCCATTTAAAAAAAAAGAAAATTTAAATTTTTTACCGTTTTCTATTTTTCATGATTAAAAAACACCAAATTTTAAATATTTTTTTCTTTTTTTTTCAGAATTGAAATTTCCGAAACTATTGATCAGTTTAAAAAACTGTGTATCTATAAGCTAAAGAAAATGTAAGTTTGATTTTTTCTATATTTTTTAATATAAAGAGAACAATTCGTTTGCGAGTTATCATAACATATATGGGATAGTCGAAAAAAAATGTAAAAATATTAAAAACCTTATCCATAGATTTTGACCATTTTCGTACTTTTTCACATCTATTCACTGAACTCTTGGCTCATGACCTGTGCTAAAAATGTGTCATGGAAATGTCCATATAATTCTGAAATCCGTCATAAAACATAACTAGTAAATCAAAAAAAAAATTTTTTTTTTTCAAATCCATGCTTTATGCAAGCAGAATTCTATTGGGCCTAGAAATTCTTTTTTAGTTATCTTTTGTAGAAGGAAAAATTACTGCGTTATCAGGAGCAGAAATAATAGATTTTTAATTTGTGGTTTGTATGGGAGGTACCACGCCCCTTTGTACAATCCCGCCCATATTTGCAGCAGCACTTACAACATGCACACCAAACCGACGTACCAAATTTTGTTCAAATACCGTTATCAGGAGCAGAAATAATAGATTTTTAATTTGTGGTTTGTATGGGAGGTACCACGCCCCTTTGTCCAATTGGTCAAATTTTTCCATTTCCTTGTATTGTCATCGAAAATGATTAAGTGTGCAAAATTTGAGCAAAATTGGTTGAGAAAAAAGCTTTCAAAAATTGATTTCAAATTTTGTGGCACACAAACATATATAGAAAGTAACCTTATATAAAGCATGGAAAAAAACTGCGTACTTAATTGTTTATTGTCTGGTTGAGTTCGAGTTTAAGAGGACTTGACCTTTTCGATAGCTATAATAATGATATGTCTTCGTCGTCTTGATTTTTTCGACGACATGCTGCCTGTTTTTGGTTCCAATCTAGATACTATAGCGTCAAGATACTGCCCCTTTTCAGCTCCTAATTTCTAACACACATGACGAACTTGACGATCATTTACACTCAGTATTAAACTTCATACTATTTATGTGTCTTTTTTGTAGTATCTCGAGATATTATCTGTGAATTATGTACCATACATTCAGCATTTCTATGTGTATATTTGCCCACCCACAAACTGTTTTTTTTTTTCATTCTAACTTCTAGCACATAACGTTTCTTTTTCCTCGTTCCACCTAAAGCTAAATGTATGTGGCAACATTGTCTCCCGTTTACTCAATACTACAATTATTGATTGTCTTCATATAATGACCTAAGGTCATACATATTAAATGCAACCGACTTCTCTTCATCGCACACAACAGACAGACTATCCACAAATACACATACAAAATCAGCAGCAGGAGTACAGGAAGACAAAGAGACAGAGAGAGAGGGACAGAGACAGAGACCTTTGAATTTGTACTGTGCCATGTAAATTGATGAATAATTCATCAAATTATGCTCGAAGCAACTTTCCCATACAATCCATTTGAAAGAAGTCGTAAAATGGAATCAGGAGAGACAGAGAAGGAGACAGAGAAATATAAATAAAAATACAAGCACAAATGCTCAAGCCAAAAAGCAAAAGTTATTCCATTTCGTTGACATTGATTGAAGACAATTTATGTATGAAATGAAATTTATTATTTCGATTTTTTTGTGACGACTTCTCATAGTAATCCAGTCTAACGAAACACCACCACCGGAAGGGGGGGGGAGGGCCAAGTGCTGTAGAGATTGTAAAAGTTATAGTTGGATATCTATGATGATGGTATGAATGGAAATCATTTTCAGTATTTATCAATTTCAATTATGGTCAGTTTTTTGTGTTGAGTCAATTTTCTTGGGGTGAATTTGATTGATCGTAATTGGCTGCTAAGTGCTGAGAAGAAATTTAAAATTTACGATTTAAATCCTTATCGTAATTCTGTTAAATGTTTATGTGAATTTAAATCTGACACAAAAGCAACATTCCTCAGAAAGTAAGACACTATTCGTATCACTATGCTATGCATGGCTACAAACCGATTACATTTTATTCGATTAATATTTGTTTGAATATTGGGCAAGATAAAAGACTGTGGAATTAAATATAGACATCTTAAGTATGTCTGTTAAGACAGTAGATCTCGTCAGAAAATCGTACCTCTCGCAAACAAACGAATGAGAATTTGTTCAGTCTCCATATTTTGGAAAAAGTTCTTAAAAAACTTTCGATGTCTATGTCTGGAAAATATTGACCTCTCTCTCTCTCTAAAGACGGAGACTGAAAAAAATCTCATTCGATTGTTTGTGACTGACTTATCATTGACTAGTGCCCATACCAAACGGCTGATGCCATGACATTTTCAGGGTATTTCCCAAATAAGACGTAGACGCCGAAATTTGTACTTTTAGAGGGTAAAATGGGATAAACATCGAGCCTTCGTCCTGACTAAACGACAATAGCTAGAAACATGAAATTCGGTGAGTGCCTTGCACTGACCATGCAGACGAGCTACAAGCAGGGATTTTTTAAAATTTTAAGGGAGGAAATAGACCAAAAGGGATAAAAACGGTACCAATTTAAGAAATTCAGCTATATTCGTGAAAATCGGTATTTACATTTATCTGACAACGTAGTCTTGCAACATAAATTGATTTTTCGAAATTTGTACTTTTAAGTGGCGAGCGGCACAAAAAGGGATTGAATTGGTAGCAACTACCATTACAGCAAGAATCGTGAAATTTGATAAGTAATATCCTCTCACCACATATAAGCGCAATATAGATGAATTTTTGTACTTCTCAGGGGTGAGTGCCACAAAAGGGATACAAATGGTACCAACTAAATTATTGCAGCTAGAATCGTGAAATTTGGTGTGTAAATTCCTCTAACATCTTAGAAGCGCATATAAGCACAGTACCATATTACGAAAATTGTGATATTTTTATGCAGATTACTATATTTGTTTACTATTTCAAACTATAATTGTGAAAGTGAACATGCCTAAATATTAGGCGATTGTCAGTCGCCATTAGAAAGAAGCATTTTCAGATACAGACAAAGTGATAAGAATAGTATAAATTTTAAAGATATTCCCATTCGTCCCATTCTCCGCCCAAATGTACAAATTACAAAAAAAAACCTTTTTCGAGTCTTCATAGTCAGAATGTATGCACCGAATTTCATGATTTCAACTTCAGTGGTTTGGTAGGTCCCATTTTTATCCCTCTTTTTAATTATATCCCTTAAAAGTACGAATTTCGAAAAATCCCTCTATTTTATGTTTCTATGCAATTAGAGGGATGTACACACCGAATTTCATGATTCTAGCTGTTGTCGTATCATTGGTACCATATTTTATCCCTTTTTGTTCCATTTCGCCCGCTAAAACTTTTATTTTCTTTGTGGTGCTTCCAAGCTACAAGAGGAATGTCCGCAACAGATTTTAACAGTATGAAAATAAGAAATTTAATTAATAAGCCAAGGCTACCAATATTTGTATACTATATATATATAATGGATATAATACTTCAATTCATAAAGTAAATATAAGGGAGCAATCATAAATACCCTAAATATTGGGGGATAGAGAGTGTATTTTCAGCTACAGTCGTTTGGTTGGTTGTATTTCCATCCTATTTTAATTTCAAAAGTATACATTTTGAAAATACCTTATCTCTCACGTACGCAGTATAAGACAACTTCATGAGTCTACCATTTTTTGTTAAAAGCAACAAAATAAAGTACGAATTTGGAAAAAAATATTTTACGTGGCTATGCAGTCAGAGGAATGTCTACGCCGAATTCCATGATTCTATCAGCGGCCATTTTGTTGGTACCATTTTTATCCCCTTTTTCCAATTTTGCCCCCTCAAGAGTACGACTATCTAAAATCTCTTTATTTTACGTATCTATACAATTAGAGGGATGTACACACTGTATTTCATCATTCTAGCTGTATTCGTTTAGTTGGTACTATTTTTATCCCCTGTAGCCATTGTATCCCTTGAAAGTACGAATTTGGAAAAAACGTATTATTTTTCGTGTCTACGCAATCAGAGGAATGTATACTCCGAATTTCATGATTCTAGCTGCTGTCATTTGGTAGGTACTATTTTTATCCCCTTTTTCCATTTGAACCCCAAAAAGTACGAATTTTGGAAAGTTGTTTTATTTTACGTGTCTACGCAATCAGAGGAATGTATATATCGAATTTCGTTATGCTAGGTGCAGCCGTTAGGTTGGTACTATTTTTATCCCTCTATCCCCATTTAACCCAAAACACCCATTTCGTGTTTCTATCTGTTGACGTTTGATAGGTAAAATTTTTATCCCTTTTTGTCCCATTTCGGCCCTACAAATAAAAATCACTCTATGGTGGCCTTTTATGCTATAAAGGGAATGCGCATTGGAAATATCAAGTAAATACTAGCTAATATGTTCAAAAAAACATGCTGAAATACTCTAAATATGAGGGGTATTTTCAGTCCCTTTGAGGGAAAAATTTTTCCCTCTGGGCCGATTTCGTCCACTTTCAATCCCAACCGATCTACAACCATAAGACACATTTAGGAAAATTTTGAACATCCTAGCTCATTTCGTTCTTCCGCTATCGTGCTTTCAACAGACAGACAGACAGACGGACATGGCTATATCATCTTAGAATTTTACCACGACCCAGAATATATATACTTTATGGGGTCTCCGATGAATATTTTAAGGTGTTACAAACGGAATGACAAAGTGAATATACCCCCATCCTGGAGGTGGAGGGTATAAAAATTATACCAACTAAATTATTGCAGTTAGAATAGTGAATTTTTTATTCAAATTCCTCTGGTTAAATTGTAATTGTTGAACACTCAGAAAAGTAGCATTCTTAAATCTGAGTAAAATCTGTACTCCAATTTAGTTTAACAATTTTACTTCAGTTTAGGTAAAATTTCCTTACAAGGAGGAAAATTAAATAGATATGAGTGCGCTTTCCTTATTTCAAAGCCAGAAAAAATAGTACATATACTCAAAATAGGGTAGTTAAAAACATTTTTTGGATCCAGTAAAAACTTCTTACATTTAAGTATATTCATACTTGTGCGGAAGAAAATTTACTAGCGTTTAAGAAAGAAAATAATGCAGAATTTTTTTTTTGTATGGAAAAATTCCATTTAGGTTGTTTTTGTTTAAAAATATGTTTATCACTTCCAATAAAGTAAATAAATGTATGCCATGTTCCTCATACATTCAAGTAGAAATGAACTTATAAAAAATACTTCAGTTTGTTTAGGAAAATACATGAATAATAGTCTAAGAAGCAATTCTCATTAGTTAACCGAGACTTTCTTCATAAGTACTTCAAATATTATTCTAAACAATCACTGCGAAGGCGCCTACCTCGCCTCCGCAACAGTCATGGTGAAATATCTCTCTCAACTCTTTATGGTATAAGTAAGATGCAACTTTTGAGAACTATACCATTTTTCACATGAGTGTTGCATACTCTGAAGCGAAATAATTTATTTCAATTATCAAGTATAGTCGTAGTCAAGCTGAATATAAATTTACCTGGTTTAAGGAAAATTTTAGTCAGACTGAGTACAAATTTACTTGATTTAAGGAAAAATTTCTGAAAATTTTCCTCAGATTGATCATAAATTTACTTGACATGACTACAAATTTACTTAGTTTGAATAACAATTTACTTGGATTGAGGAAAAAATCGGAATATTTTCCTCAGTTTGAGTATAAATTTACTTGATTTGAGTAAAATTTTTCTCCGATTAAGTAAAGATTTACTTGATTTGAAGAAAAATTTTCCTCAGTTTGAGTAAATTTTACTTGCTTTGAGGAAATGTTGAACTGGAATCAAGTTCAAAGCATGTCCTATTTTCAAGGAAAAGTTTGTACTTGATGTGAGAAATTATTGCCTTAGCGCCATACGAAGTTCAATTTTCTTCAGTTTTAGTACATATTTACTTAACCCGTGGCATACTTTTTTCTGAGTGAATGTGAACCACATCTAAACGTCAAGTTTTTTCTGCATTTCATTTGACATTTCTCAATTTCAGACTAACCCAACTTGAATCATGGAAAGACACACTCTAGAAACGCGTTAAAGCGGGCTTATTATGAAAATGGGCGTTCAAATCAAAATGTATATCATGCAATTTTCGAAAAAATCATCTTCAGTGATGAGGCACATTTTCACCTCAGCGGATTCGTAAATAAGCAGAGTTGCCGAATTTGGGCGAATGATAATCCAAGAGTGAATGTCGACAAACCAATGCACCCACAAAGTGTGACTTTTGGGTGCGGTTTATGGGCTGGCGGCATCATCGGGCCATATGTTTTCCAAAATGAGGCCGGTGAGGCAGTTACTGTGAATGGTATTCACTATCGTGAGATGATAACGACCTTTTTATGGCCCGAATTGGAAGTTATGGATGTGGACGATATGTGGTTTCAACAGGACGGTGCCACTTGCCACACAGCTAACGAAAAAATGACTCTTTTGCGTGACAAATTCAATGCGATGTCAATTGGCCGCCAAGATCATGTGATTTGACACCGTTGGACTTCTTTCTTTGGGGTTATTTGAAAGAAAAGGCGTACGTCGATAAGCCAGCAACAATTCAAGAGCTAAAGAACTCATTAGCGGCATAGAACCTCAATTATGCGTCCTCACCGAATATTTGGTCCATCGGATGGAGGTGTGCCGCCGAGGTCGCGACGACCATTTGTCCGATATTTTGTTCCATACATAATTGAACCATACCAATATTATCATAAAACAAGTAAAAAAAGCTTTAAGTTCGGCCGGGCCGAACTTTATATACCCTCCACCATGGATTGCATTCCACAGAGGTTGTCGGTTTGCGTAGAAGTGCAGTAATATTACAGGAAAATATAAATTTTTTAATATAGTCAAACCAAAACAAATACAAATATTGAAAAAATTATTTTTTTAAGTAAATATAATATTTTAAATATTTCAAACCATTAACTAATGGTTTCAAATCAAAAAATAAATAGTCTTATATTTATATTTTCAATAAGCTTAAATGCCATAAATATTGGTAGATAGTGTGTGCTACAGTTGGTTGTATTTCCATTCTATTTTAATTCCAAAAGTACAAATTTTGAACATCCATTTGCACGTACATAGTGCAAAATAACCTAACTTCATGATTCAACCATTTTTTGCCGTAAAGAAAAATAACGAATATGGAAAAAAACTTGTTATTTTGCGTGTCTATGAAGTCAGAGGAATGTATACACCGAATTCCATGATTCCAGCTGCGCCCATTTGGTTGGTACCATTTTTACCCCCTTGACGTTTCTACGCAATTAGAATTACAAGATTCTAGCTGTAGTCATTTAGCTGGTACTATTTTTATCCCTCTGTACCATTATATCCCTTGAAAATACGAATTTCGAAAAATCCGTTTATTTTCCGTGTCTACGCAGTAAGAGGAATGTATACTCCGAATTGCATGACTCTAGCTGCGGTCATTTGGTTGGTACTATTTGTATCCCCTTTTTCCATTTTAACCCCAAACAGTACTAGTTTCGAAAAATTCGTCTATTTTCCGTGTCTTCGCAGTCAGAGGAATGTATATTCCGAATTTCATGAATCTAGCTGCGGTCATTAGATTGGTACTATTTTTATCCCCTTTTTTCATTTTAACCCAAAAAAACGAATTTTGAAAAATACGTGCATTTTACTTATCTATGCAATCAGAGGAATGTATACACCGAATTTCATTATTCTAGGTACAGCCGTTTGGTTGGTACCATTTTTATCCCTCTATTCCTATTTTACCCCTTAAAAGTACGAATTTGGAAAAACTACTTTTATAATATGTATCTACTCAATTAGAGGAATGTACACACCGAATTTCGTGTTTCTAGCTGATGTCGTTAAATATGTACCATTTTTATCCCTTTTTTGCCCCATTTCACCCCCTACAAATAAGAATCACTTTATGGTGCACGTTTTTGCTATAAGGGAAATGCGCACACCAAATATCAAGTAAATATAAGCAGACATATTCAAAAAACATGCTTAAATACGCTAAAATATTAGGGATTATTATGGGCATTTTTAGTCCTTGTGAGGGAAAAAATTTTCCCTTTGGTCCGATTTCGGTCCGTTTCAATCCCAACCAATCTACGACTATAAGACATATTTATGCCAAATTTGAACGTTCTAGCTCCATTCCTTTAGATGCTAGCGTGCTTTCAACAGACGGACGGACGGACATGGCTAGATCGTCTTATAATTTTATGACGATCAAGAATATATATACTTTATAGGGTCTCAGGTCGATATTTCAAGGTGTTACAAACGGAATGACAAAGTTAGTATACCCCCATCCTGGAGGTGGAGGGTATAAAAAGGAAATGACAATAATTCCTAAATAATTTGTGTTTTATTCAAAATCAACTTACGTGTGGGAAGCGATAGTACTGCAGAAACATTGTATAATATATTTAAAACATGCATATTTCCGCACGGAATTCCATTTGGTAATATTATAGGACTTTGTTGTAATGCACCCAGCGTAATGGTAGGACAACACAATTCATTTTTATCAAGGCTGTTGGTAGATTGCCCTGATGTTGTTACTATTAAATGTATATGTCATTCAGCTGCTATCATCGCAAATAACGCATGTTTGCAGTTGCCAAGAGCTCCGGAAGAATTAATCCGTCAAATTGGAACATACGTCTCCGCCAATTCAAAAAGATGTTGCCAACTGGAGGAATTTCAAGAACTACTCAATGAAGAAAAAAGAAGAATATTAAGAACATCAGATAACCACTTAAAATTAAACCACCCTTTAGAAGCGCAGCAAAATTACATTTTTCGACATTTGTTCTTTTAAGGGGTGCGCGGGACCAAAGGGATAAAAAGTCATGAAATTTGGTGTGTAAATTACTCTGACAACGTTGAAGCGCAATCTAAAGGGATTTTTAGAAATGTGTACTTATAAGGGGCCAGCGGGACAAAAACGGATAAAAATGGTACCATCTAAAGTATTCTAGCTAGGATCGTGAAATCCGGCCTGCATATTGCTCCAACAACGTAGACGGGCAAGATAGATTGATTTTGTGAATTTGAACCTCTAAGAAGTGAGCGGGAAAAAAGGGATAAAAAGAATTGTGAAAATTGATACGTCAATTCCTCTGACCATGTAGAAGCGTATTACTATTGGATTTTTCGTACTTTGTACTTATAAGAGAATTTAGGTATTGTAGCTAGAGTCGTGTAATTTCTACATCAACGTAGACGCGCAATAAATTGATATTTTGGAATTTGTGCTTTTAAGAGGTGAGCAGAACAAAAAGCCCTTTCATTACGAAAAAGCGGAACATAAATGGATATTTCAAAATTTGTACTTATAAAGAGGAGGCGGGGATAAACGTTGTACCAAATAAAGTCCATGCTTTTAGTGGAGAAGGAAGGACACATATTACATATAGTGGTTTTTCAAAGTGCGCAGTTTTTGGGAAAGTGGTGCAAAAACTTCTAAAATGGACGACAGCATTTCAAAACATGAGATAAGCGGTTGTTTTTTTGGAAACTGGGTAGAAAATGATACATACAAAGAGAGATCATCTGAATTAGTGCAATTCGACAAGTACTTTCCTTTGACTGTGTTTAGATGAGTGCTATCTAATAGGAGGTTTCCAAATTACTATTTTAGATTTTTCTATATCCACCAAAAATTCAATAAATACCATCCAAAAACAGAGATGAAAAAAAGTGATAACAAAAAATGGCTTTTCCGTGTGCGAAGTATCGGGCACTGCTAGTTATACTATAACTCCATTAGTTTATACCACAATAGCTTTAAAATTTTGTATAAGTTTCACCAAAATCACCCTATTGGACATACATCCTTCCTTTCTAAGGCTTATATAATCTTCAAAACTATCAAAATGCTTGGACCCATATCTCCATTATCTTCAAATAGTATAAAGTGATTGATAGATTTTGGTACAGACAAAAGTGATGTCATATAAAAATTATACTAAATATCCGCCCACTCACCCAGCTCACATATTTACATACATAGGCATTCATTCTACCAGCCTAATAGCCGAAGACATCAGAAATTCGTATTGATTTTGGCCCATTATGCATGAATAAATAAACAAATTCATTCGTACATACATACATTTGACAAATGAAATACGTAAATACTTTTATTTAGTAAAATTCTCAAATGTTTTTGTCTGAAGAAACGGACGAAAACAAAGTACATACATACATGTGTATATACATATCCTCAAGCCAATAAAATTATTATGCACCCCTGTGTCGTTTCCGTTTCCTCATACACGACAGACAGGCACGCATAGCCGGTATTACCACAACCATTTATTATATTTGAACGTACATTCGTTCATCTGTATACAGATGTACATATTTATGAATTAAGTATTCATTGACATTCACATTCATATTCCCATCGACACATGTGTATGTGTGTTTGAATATGTTGACGTTAGGGTGGACCAATTGTGCAGTAAATTTCTAGTTTACTTGAACATCAATTTAGGACCATATATCGAAGCTATTTTGACGATTGTCAATGGAATAGACTATTATTGTATACAAAAAACAAAAATACTTTTTAAAACTTCAAATATCTAGAAACGGGCAAATACAGTAAAGTGGGAGAATCGCTCGTGTTAAATAAAACACGTCAATCATACATTTTTATGGAAGTGCGATCATTTCTGTAATTCTTCAATCGGTATAATATTGGTGGTATATGAGTTATGTTTAACGAGCTTGATTTGACCAGTATACGAAATCAGTCTAAAATCGATCGCTAGATTCGATATCGTGAAGTAACTTTTTTGAAGTTAATTTTTATTTTCCGTGAAAGAAGTATAAACTTGAAAGAAAAACAAATATGATGTTGGGATAACATATATTGGAATTAATCTCAAAACGTTTTGACCAAATTGATGATTGTTTTAGGAAAAATAATAACGTATTCCGATCGTAACTTTTAGATCTCGATAGCCGTTATTAGCTAGGTCCCTGATTTGTTGTTTGGAATATTATTTATTTGATTTATATTCTAGGAAAACATCTATCCCTTTGGGCAGTGATGCCAGTAGATTTTTTGAGATTTCCCTACGTTTACTAAAAGAAATCCCTTTTTTCCCTACACTTATTTTTTCCACCCTACATTTATCCCTACCCCACAAATTGAATTTAAAAAAATCTTTAATAACATAAACTTTATTTACTCAGTAATTCTTATATAAAATAATTCAAGTTCAGCGAAATGTAAAAATGAAATAACAAAAAAGAAAACATAACATAAAATAATATTGAGAAATTAATGTCAACGTTTAAACAAAACATAAATTAATTATATAGTCCTTTAGAATACAGTCTTTTAAAGTGACTAGCTTTACAATTAAAACTTACCACAGTCCATTGTACTAGATTGCAAATGAAATCGAATAATACATATTGAACTTAGTACGTCATGGCTTAACTTATTTCTTTTCTTTGTTCGAATATCAGTGACAATTGAAAATATTCGTTCGGCATCCGCATTTGCGTGCGGCAAGCTAAGTAAAATTTTGACTAACTTTGCAAAGTTTGGAAATACTAAATTATCGTTAAAATTCTTAGATTTACAAATACTAGACCAAAATTGTTCCATATTTAACTTAGAGTTAACCACTCTTCTGTAAGATGGTTAATATTAATGTAAAACTTTTGGCATAACAATTTAAATTGAAAAACACTTTCATTACCTCCGCCAATGGCTGATTCGGGATTTAAAAATTGAATCATGTATTAATGGAAGACGCTTTTGCGTCTCTTCAAGAACGGTTATATACAATTTGAAGCAATCAGATTTTACCTGGTAGGCCTTTGATACAGGAAATGTTTTTAACAAATCTTCACATTCACTGCCGACATATATATTTTCTAAAATTTTTTAATAAAATTTTGGCCCAGCTTTAAAAATATTTTTCTTGACTCTGAATGGAGTGCATGAACCAACGTCCAGATTGAAAAAGAGAATTTAATGTTGCCTTGTTACATTCATTTCTTAAATCACATAATATTAAATCTGCTGTTTTTAATTTATCTTGAGTGCACGCAAATTTGAAATATTCTGTCGAGATGTGGTTATCTGATGTTCTTAATATTCTTCTTTTTTCTTCATTGAGTAGTTCTTGAAATTCCTCCAGTTGGCAACATCTTTTTGAATTGGCGGAGACGTATGTTCCAATTTGACGGATTAATTCTTCCGGAGCTCTTGGCAACTGCAAACATGCGTTATTTGCGATGATAGCAGCTGAATGACATATACATTTAATAGTAACAACATCAGGGCAATCTACCAACAGCCTTGATAAAAATGAATTGTGTTGTCCTACCATTACGCTGGGTGCATTACAACAAAGTCCTATAATATTACCAAATGGAATTCCGTGCAGAAATATGCATGTTTTAAATATATTATACAATGTTTCTGCAGTACTATCGCTTCCCACACGTAATAAATGCAATAGCTGTACTATGGTTCGTTCATGTTCCTCGTCAAAGTATCGAACAAGAAGGCACATAGTTTTTTTTTGTGAGCAACATCAGTACTTTCATCCACTAACACAGAACATTTTGTCGTTTTAAGCTTAATAATTAATTTTTCTTGTTCCTCACTGGCCAAAACGTTAGCGATTATTTTAGTACACTTTGTTCGTCCTAACTTACAGTTCTTTATTATTGCCGAATCCGGCCGAATTATTTATAAAAAATCCAACCAACTTCATAGAAAAAAATAAATAAATATTTTTGCGGGATGTACGCATGCGTATATTGACAGAACAGTTTCACAATAAAACATAAGCTTCACAACAACCTGTAATACACATGCGTCATATGTTTTCATCCATATTTCTTATTACAGATCCACTTATATGAAAGCGACTATAACGTTTATTTATATTTATTTACTATAACGTTTATTTAACTCAAAGCGTTTTTCGCTTTCATTTTATGTATGTATATATATGCATTTCATGGTTAACGTAGTTACCAGATTTGATGGTATTACAAATATTAAATTCACGTTTTATTTAAAAATGCTATAGTTTTTAGTCTTAATTCTAAGCAAAATAAAAAATCCCTACGTTTTGACCCATATAACAAAATCTGTCCATTTTTCCCTCCGCATGCATATTTGGAAAAAATCCCTACGAAAAGGGATTTATCCCTACTTCTGGCATCACTGCCTTTGGGTGATCGGATTGAAATATTTTTTGATATCCACTACTTGAACGTAGTTCAAGTTTTGAAACAAATTTAGATGTTTATGTTGTTGTTGGGGAGGTTTTTATAAATCAAATCTTTGGAGAACATATGGACATCAATGAGAATCAATTCGAAGAAGCTAGTTTTCTCTCATTTTTGATACGGAAATAATACTTTTGCGAATTAAAATAAAATATTTTTTTGTTTATTTTTATTTTCAATTTTCAGAGGAATGTAAGTGTTCTAAGTCAGGGTATCTTCTGAAAGTAGTGGTTCCCTTAGAGATACCAACGTTGTCGATTTTTATACCCGCCACTAGAGTTGTTGCAGATCGATCATATGGACGATCTCTACTGATGAATTAATGGCAATGCTATAAAATACATATATATAAATCCGATAGATGGCGGAATCGTTCCTGTTATAGTTGTCAAATGAGTAGTAGTTTTGTGTACTCCATACGAAGCAGCAACACTTGCTCAAATAAAATATTAAAAATCCAAATTTGTGTTTTTTTTTCATAAATTGTCTCCTCGAGACTCCGTTTAGGGGAGACCAACAGGGCCACCACACTGGTTGGAACCTGTTCAAGGGTATTATGTCCTTGTGCATTTAGAATCACTTTCTGAGTCGATTTAGCAATGTCCGTCTGTCCATCTATTGTTGTAATCAAAGTACAGGTCGCAATTATTGACTAATCTTAACAAAAATTGCCACAAGTGCGCGTTATTCTATTTGAAGCAAATCGGTTCAGATTTAGATGTAACCGCCCAGGCAAATATCGCTCCCGATTTGACTTTTTCTGCTCTAGAAACCACGTATTCTACCCGATTTGTTTCAAATTTGGCAAAGTACCTTAAAACCAAACTAGAAAAATCTGTGTTGATATTGAGTCTTATCGATTCAGATTTAGATTTTTAAAATTCGTACTTTTTGGGGTTAAAATGAAAAAAGGGGATAAAAATAGTACCAATCAAATGACCGCAGCTACAGTTATGAAATTCGGAGTATACATTCCTCTGACTGTGTCGACACGGAAAATAAACTGAGTTTTCGAAATTCGTACTTTTTGGGGTCAAAATAGAAAAAGGGGATAAAAATAGTGCCAACCAAATGACCGCTGTTAGAGTCATGAAATTCAGAGTATACATTCCTTTGACTACGTAGACATGAAAAATGAAAGCTTTTTTCCAAATTCGTACTTTCAAGGGTTACAATGGGTACGAAGGGATAAAAATGGTACCAACCAATCGGCTACACCTGGAATAATGAAATTCGGTGTATACATTCCTCTGATTGCGTAGACTCTTAAAATAAACAGATTTTTAGAAATTCGTATTTTTTGGGGATAAAAATAGTACCAATCAAACGACCGCAGCTAGAGTCATGAAATTCGGAGTATACATTCCTCTGACTGCGTAGACACGGAAAATAAACGGTTTTTTCGAAATTCGTACTTTCAAGGGACACAGTGGTACAGATGGATAAAAGTAGTACCAACTGAACGTCTACAGCTAGAATGATAAAATTCTAATTGCGTAGAAACGTCTAGGGTATACAAATGGTACCAACCAAATGGGCCCAGCTGAAATCATGGAATTCGGTGTATACATTCCTCTGACTGCATAAACACGCAAAATAGAAAGTTTTTTTTCTAAATTTGTACCTTTTCTTTTACCGCAAAAATTGGTTGAATCATGAAGTTATGTTATTTTGCACTATGTACGTATGATAATGGATTTTCAAAATTTGTGCTTTTGGAATTGAAATAGAATGGAAATACAACCAACTGCAGCTCCAACTATCTACCAATATTTATGGTATTTAAATATAAATATAAGAATATTTATTTTTTGATTTGAAATAAATAATGGTGTGAAATAATTAAAATATTATATTTACTTATAAAATTATTTTTTCAATATTTGTATTTGTTTTAGTTTGGCTATATTAAAAAAATTATATTTTCCTGTAATATTACTGCACTTGTACGAAAACCGACAACCTCTGTGGAATGCAATCCATGGTGGAGGGTATATAAAGATCGGCCCGGCCGAACTTAACGCCGTTTTTACTTGTTTTTTATTATGTTGTGACGCAGAAAATAACCCCTAATCTCTCTAAATTTCACACATCTCTCCCTAGTGTCCGTTAGAGCTAAACGCGCATATACTTAGAACAGCGTTAAAGATTTCGCAAATCGTTCAACCCTAATATACATGCATACATTCATAGATTCGTATCATCGTCAGAGTACAGATAGTCATCGCCAATATAATGAATGAATGAATAAATAAATTCACAAATCAACATCAAATGAAAAGTTGTGTCAAAATGTTAATAGAAAATAACAAATTGTTATGATATTCGTTTATTCGGATAAATTGTATTGTGATCTGATACTTTGAAATAGAGATTATAGATATAGACATGACTGCTGAGTGAGTGAGTGACTGGCGAAGATATAAAATGGAAATTTATGAATTGCATGAACATAAATTATGTAGCAATATTTTGCGAGGATTTGCAGCAATATATGGGACAAGAGTTGGATTTGGCAACATTTTGTGGAAATTAATTTACCAAGTTTTTGTGATTTCTCTGTAATATTAAAAAAACGTATTTGTTATATACAAACAATATAAGAGTGAGTTAATATTCACAACTTATTTTACTGAATTGCGATGATGGTCTGGCCAGAGTATGCTACCGAGTCGAACGACTTTTGCAGGAGCTGTGGGGAAAAATGAGATTGAGAGGGCTGAACATCTTAAACACCTTCCCATTGTAGGATATTGATATTTAAGATGAAGACTATGAAGGGGTGCCATAATTATATACATCAGATGTAGATCTTATCAGTCCATGTTTTGGTAACTCATAGCCGAGTGATCGTCCTGATTTAACATCCTAATCCCACATAAACCAAAATTTCAACGGACCCCTAAATACGCCCGCCCGGTACCGATATGTGTATATAACGGGTGGGATAGTGTTGTATGGGAACTTTAGGAGTTCGATTTGGATATACTAAAACTCCCTATTTTGTGAGTTTGGGAAAAAATGAATGAGCCAAAAAGTGGGGGTGGTGGGGTGAGTGTACGAAGGTCCTCATCGGGGTTAAAGGTGAGCGAAAAGAGGTACAAATACACAAAAAGCCAGAAAACTGCCTCGGACTCATCCCCAGAGTAGTTAAATCTAAGACCGGTATGTTTGGGGAAAATATTAAGGGGAGAAATTAATGGGGGGAGTCTTACACTTCTCCCCTCTATGGTCTACTGCGGGGCAGTTTAGGGCCCTTTCATAAAAAATATAAAACAAGTAAAAACGGCGTTAAGTTCAGCCGGGCCGAACTTTATATACCCTCCACCGGTTGTCGGTTTTCGTAGAAGTGCAGTAATATTACAGGCAAATATAATTTTTTTAAAATAGCCAAACCAAAACAAATACAAATATTGAAAAATAATTTTATAAATAAATGTAATATTTTAATTATTTCAAACCATGCTTATAAGGTAATGCTACCAATACGTCAATTCAAAAAATAAATGTTCTTATATTTATATTTTCAAAGCCATAAATATTGGTAGATAGTGGGTGCTACAGATGGTTGTATTTCAATTCTATTTGAATTCCAAATGTACAATTTTTGAAAATCCATTATCAGACGTACATAGTGCAAAATAACCTAACTTCATGATTCAACCAATTTTTGCCGTAAAAGAAAAAGTACGAATTTGAAAAAAAACTTTTTATTTTGCGTGTCTATGCAGTTAGAGGAATGTATACACCGAATTTCATGATTCCAGCTGCGGCCATTTGGTTGGTACCATTTTTACCCCCTTGACGTTTCTACGCAATTAGAATTTTATCATTCTAGCTGTAGTCTTTTAGTTGGTACTATTTTTATCCCTCAGTACCATTGTATCCCTTGAAAGTACTAATTTCGAAAAATTCGTCTATTTTTCGTGTCTACGCAGTCAGAGGAATGTATACTCCGAATTTCATGACTCTAGCTGCGGTCATTAGATTGGTACTATTTTTATCCCCTTTTTTTTCATTTTAACCTCAAAAAGTACGAATTTTGAAAAATCCGTGTATTTTACTTATCTATGCAATCAGAGGAATGTATACACAGAATTTCATTATTCTAGGTACAGCCGTTTGGTTGGTACCATTTTTATCCCTCTATTCCCATTTTACCCCTTAAAAGTACGAATTTGGAAAAAATACTTTTATATTATGTACCTACTCAATTAGAGGCATATACACACCGAATTTCGTGTTTCTAGCTGTTGTCGTTTAATATGTACCATTTGTATCCCTTTTTTGCCCCATTTCACACCCTACAAATAAGAATCACTTTATGGTGCACTTTTTTGCTATAAGGGGAATGCGCATACCAAATATCAAGCAAATATAAACAGACATATTCAAAAAACATGCTTAAATATGCTAAAATATTAGGGATTATTATGGGTACTTTTAGTCCTTGTGAGGGAAACATTTTTCCCTTTGGGCCGATTTCGCCCCATTTCAATCCCAACCGATCTACGACTATAAGACACATTTATGGAAAATTTGAACGTTCTAGCTCCTTTGGTTTATATGCTAGCGTACTTTCAACAGACGGACGGACGGACATGGCTAGATCGTCTTAGAATTTTATGACGATGAAGAATATGTATACTTTATAGGGTCTCAGGTCGATATTTCAAGGTGTTACAAACGGAATGACAAAGTTAGTATACCCCCATCCTGGAGGTGGAGGGTATAAAAATAGGTAAATGTATGGGGGCCATCTGAAGAGTTGCAGTTGGAGGTTAGGTGTGTTCTGAGAAAATATTCGGGCTAAAAAATATTGGGGGTTAGTCATACATTTAACTCCACTAGGAGCCTCCTTAGTGCTGTTAAAGTGGTGGGAGCAAATTTTTTAATAATGTAGTTTTTGTATGGGAGCCCCATTACGGAGTGGAGATAGGGGCAGGTGTGTTTGGTGATAGAAAATTAATGGGGACCAGTCTTACATGTATTCCCTCTAAGGGTGACTAGGGGGCTGTTTTGAGCCTTTCCTTCATTCAAAAAATTATAAACAATTTAAAACAATGTGTGGAGACCACCTTAAGGGTTAAAGATAGAGGGTAGGTACGTTCCGGGGAAATATTGGGGCCGAAAACGTATTGAGGGTTGGTCATACATTTGACTCCACTAGGGGCTTTCTTGGGACAGTTAAAGTGGTAGGAGAAAATTTTATAAAAATTAGTTTTTGAATGGGAGCCTCATTAAGGAGTGTCAAAACAAAAATTAAAAAAAAAATCGTATGGAGACCACCCTAACGGTTAACGATAGGAGATAAGTATGTTCAGAGAAAATGTGTGGGTTGAAAAAATATTGGGGGTCGGTCATACATTTAACTTCACTAAACAAACAAATTTTATAAAAAACTAGCAGTACCCGCTGCTTCGCACGCGAAAAAGCCAGGTATTTGTTATTAGTTTTATCCGTCTCTGTTTTATGATAGTATTTATTTGATTTTATTTCCTAAAATAGTAAATTGGAAACATAGAAACTCATATACAGTCAAAGGAATGTGCTTGTCGATGTGCACTGTTTTAGCTGAACTCCCTTCGCATATATATTTTTTATTATTTTCTACCGAGTTTTTAACAAAAAATTAAAACCGCTGAGCCTTTTATTCGAAAAAAAATCCATTTTGATGACGCTTCATGATTCTAGCTGTAATCCAAAAGTTGGTACAATTTTTATCCCCTTTGGTGCCGCACTCCCCTTAAAAGTACAAATTTCGAAAAATCCATTGTCAGAGGAATTTACGCACCAAATTTAATATTTGCAATATTCAATATTTTAGTTGGTACTATTGTTATCCCTTTTTGTCCCGCTCACATCTTATAGGTATAAACTTCGAAAAAATCCATTAGGATTTGTGCCTCTACCTTGTCAGAGGATTTTACACACCAAATTTCACTACTATAGCTGCAATACTTAAATTAGTGCCATTATTATTCCTTTTTGTCCCTC
The DNA here is from genome assembly GCA_947397865.1 of Polietes domitor. Taxonomy (NCBI): domain Eukaryota; kingdom Metazoa; phylum Arthropoda; class Insecta; order Diptera; family Muscidae; genus Polietes; species Polietes domitor. The sequence continues at coordinate 52,538,888 of OX377620.1, forward strand.
GTAACCCATAAAAGCACAAATTTTGAAAAATCCAAATTTAATGCGCTTATACATGGTCAGAGGAATTTACATACCAAATTTCACGATTCTTGCTATAATACTTTAGTTGGTACTATTTTTATCCCTTTTTGTCCCGCTTCGAAAAATCCAATTTTACTGCGCTTATATATGGTCAGAAGAACTTACACATGAAATTTCAAGATTCTACCTGCAATACTTTAGTTGGTACCATAACCTACACATGAAATTCCAAGATTCTAGATGCAATACTTTAGTTGGTACCATTTTTATCCCTTTTTGTCCCACGCAATCTTTAAAAGTACAAAATGCATTTATATTCCGTTTCTATGTGGTGAGAGGAATTTACATACCATATTCCACGATTATAGCTGCAATACTTTAGTTGGTACCATTTTTATCCCTTTTGGTCCCGCTCACCGCTTATAAGTACAACTTTCGAAAAATCAATTTATATTGCAAGTCTACGTTTTCAGAGAAATGTAAATACCGATTTTCACGATTCTAGCTGCAATTCTTAAATTGGTACCATTTTTATCCCTTTTTGTCTCTTTCCTCCCTTAAAAGTACAAATTTCGAAAAATTCCTGTTTGTAGCTCGTCTGCATGGTCATTGCAAGGAACACACCGAATTTCATGTTTCTAGCTACTGCCGTTTAGTCTGGACGAAGGTTCGATGTTTATCCCTTTTTGTCCTATTTTACCCTCTAAAAGTACGAATTTCGTAAAACCTTTTCTAAGTCGACGTCATATTTCTGAACTACCCTGAAAATTTCATGACTCTGGCTTCAGCCGTTTGGTCTGGGGGCTGGTCAATGATAAGTCAGTCAGTCAGTAACGCAACTCTTTTATATTGGTTCCGCCATCTAACGTTTTTTTCTTTCAACTATTCAACCGTTGGACTATTATTTGTGGGGTGCCCGAGGCATCCATTTGAATGAAATTATTTTCCATTATTAACCGGAAGGATTGTACTTTCAAATAAAAAAAAAGAAATTTGAGAAAATATTCAGTAGTTTTTTATGGCATTTTCAAAAAAAAAAATATTAGATAATTTTTGTATGGGGCCCCCTAACGAGTGGAGATAGGGGGTATAGGAGGGAACATTAATGGTGGTCGGTCTTACATTTAACTCCTCTGGAGATGACTCCGAGACAGTTTTGGGGCTTTTTGCGTATTTTTACCCCTTTTCCCTCACCTTTGACCCCGATGAGGACATTCGTACACGCCACCCCAATTTTTTGGCTCATTCATTTTTTCCGAGCCTCACATAACTAGTGGTTCTAGCATATCAAAATCGAAAAGTCCACCCCTAGTGTATATGTAGCCGCCATTTGGAATTTACTTTCAAGGAGTCGGTCTTTCTTTTAAAAGTTTTTTCTATCAATGTAGCATTTTATACAATTTTTTCTGGTCTTTTTATCAAATTCCTTAAATTAATTCAAATCTAATAAACTATTTCAATATATTACCTATCAACTAGTTTTGTTCATATTCAAAATCATTCTATATCACTTCTCTGTTTATAATATAATAAAAACTCTGTATATACATGATTCGCTAAACAATAAATGTCTACCGTTTTGATTAATATCTAACAAAGTGAAATCAAAAATATATCTTCAATTAACTTTTGAAACTTTTCAATTACGACAATGGCGCCTGGTGTCTGGTGTCAGAAAACGACAATATATCACTTTCCTCCCTGTGAAAATCTACCCCTCAAATCTCGTTGAACATTTGCACTCCACCTGTGTGTGTTTTTTTAAACCATAATCTTTGCTTTCTCCACTAAAGCGTTTTTTTTTCTCTGTTTGCTTGTTAGCAATAAATCCCCTTTTATAAAGTTGGCACCAACTGAAGTCAGTCGTACTTGACCAACGTCGCCATCATGATGATGATGATCATCATCATCGTTATCGTCATAGTCATCCTCTATGAAGTCATTTATAAAATTGTCTCTGTGTGCTGCTTATGTTATTAATACACTTAAACTGAAGTTTCAACAAACAAGCAACAAATTGTAAAGGTGTGCTAACATAATCTCTGTGAGTATGTTTGTATGTGTCTACATCTGTGAACGTGAGACAAAACAACGTATGTCAAAAATATATTTTGTCTACAAAGTGTTCCAACTTAAGCGACAATGGCGTTTATATAGAATTGGGAATTTTATTCGTAAATGAATTCTTTCCATCATATTTTTATTATTTTCTCTTCAACTGTTTCAGACCATACAGTGACAATTCTTCCAACAAAAGGAAAAAATTTAACAAAAAATAAAAATAATCTACAAATATTTTATTATTATAGTATCCACCAAAGAATGAAGTGTATATGAGTCATTCCATGTCAAGCGGTACGTTTTTTGACCTCGGTAGCTGTGATTGTTTTGAAAGTTCTTGTACGTTTTCTTCTTATTAAAATATTATATACGCATTTTTGGAAAAAAAAATTTTCGACCAATTTAATTTATGGCCAATTCAACAGTGAAAAAATACTAAATTTTTTCAAAAGATGTGTTCATTCAATCGCTTGTAACTCCTGAAATACCTTTCCGATTTTAATGTGTTATGCCCTGTTTTGAAGGTAGTTTCAATTACTTTTAAATGTGTTGTTGATGTTCTGTGTTATTTTTCCTTGATTTTTCATTGTTTTTATACCTTGTGTTTATAAACTAATGAACAAAATTATAATTTTGATGATTTTCACTGTAAAAAATGTAAATAATAGAAGCCATCATTTTACCACTTTCAAACTCATACAGTCGCTTAAAAATAGACCTAGGCACACTACTTTAAAATTTCAACAAAATGGATTGGTCTAATCATTTCGAAAATCAAAATAAATAATTAAAATTGCAAAAACTTAAAAAAATCTAACCTTGCTAACCTTGCCTCCTCATCAATATTTTAAAAGTAATTGAAATTACCTTCAAAACAAGGTATAACACAATTAAATCGCTATAGTATTTCAGGAGTTGAATGAACACACCTTTTGAAAAAAGTAGTATTTCTTTCACTGTTAAACTGTCATAATTCGTGAAAATATTTTTTTTTTCAAATACAATTACAATATTTTTATGAGAAGAATACATACACACACTTTCAGAAAAATCGCAGCTATCGAGGTCAAAAACCGTACCGCTCGACATGGAATTTATATACATTTTGTCATTTCGGTTGCAACACATCCAAATATTCTTCGGAGGGTATATATGGCCTAATACGATCTAGCTATGTCCGTTCATGTTGAAGCTTCGAAAGAAATGAGCTAGGTGTTCAAAATTCACACACATGTTTATAATGATTGCAATTTCTTTAAAATCGTTTTAATTTTTCAAATATTTCACTAAATAACGTCCATTTATTTATTTTAAACTATAAACATTAGGTGTCGTGATATTTTTTCAAAACAAATAAATTAAATAATGTACCGGTGACACTGCAAAACATGGAAATTATATAAAATTCGGAATTGTTAAATTTTTTCGCGTAAAACAATAAATATATACAGTCGAACTTGGATAAGTGGGAATCCTCTGTAGGTGGGACTTTTTTGATGGTCCCTGCACGTTTCACACAAAAACATCTTTAAGTGGGAATGTGAACCTCTTTACTTGGGACTGATTTTTCGGTGGGATTATAAAAGTGAAACTGGGTTATTGGGAGAATTCTATAAGTGGGAATAAATGACCTGTCCCTTGAGCTCCCACTTAGTACACTCGTATGTTTGCTGCAAAAAGACCCCGAGTTATTGAAGATTTAAGGTTTATTGCTCCACACATAGAGCAATGGAAATTGATTTTATTACATTTTATTATCTTATTGCAATACACCGACGCTTATCTTATAGGTCGTGTACATTGGGACCACAAAAAGGAAAAGTCATGAATGACAAAATAAATATTATACATTATTTTAATCGAGGAGGGGTGAGAGAAAAACAATTGAACAATTTTGCGGATAGAAACTAACTGAAAAGGGGAAAAATTAAAATAATAAATATATTTAGAATTCGACCAGAAGTGATTTTGTGGAACAGCAATAATTCTAAACTTCGATCGAATCCATAAGCCTTATATTCAAATATCAATTGTATAGAATTGTTTTTAATGAAGTTATATATTCTCATTATCAATTTAAAGTTCTACACCTTCAAAAAATTTACTTTATTATCAAAAAATAATTAAAACAAGTCAGGAAAGGCAAAAGTCGGGCGGGGCCGAGTAAATAATACCCTACATCACTCCCTGCGTATATACCTCGCTTTGATTATTAAATTTCATAGGAACAATTTTATGTAGTTCATATAAATTATACAGTATTATACTATAAATTCATCTTTAGTCAAATTTAATGAGTATGGTAAATAATGAAGTAATTGATCCAATTTTACAGCAGATATTCCGAGTAAAGTAAATATAACATGATCTGGAAAAGTTGATCAAGATCGAATGATAAATACAGATTATACTGCGGTAAGAGGATGATTCGGACGGACATTTGAAGGGGGCCTGTAACAATACTTGAGGCCTGTGCCAAAATATGCGCCTGTATATTTCTCATCCACGTTAGGTATTCCTAGTTGAAAAATATGATGATCTGCAAAATTTGATGAAGATCCGATGTAAGATGTAGTTTCTAGAGCTGTAATAGAGAAGAATGGAGCCCCATTTGGGTTATACCAAAGTATGGACATATAGGCATCTCCCAAACAAGTAAGGAAAGGCTAAAGACGGATTCATTCAATTCGGTAAAAAAGTGAAATCGGGAAGGATTTTTGAATCATCTAAATGTATGTGTTTGCAAAAAATGTTAAATCGGAAAGGACATTTTTAAGGGGATATATTGATACCTGGAATGGTGAAATATAATATGCAAGGTTTGGGCAAAATTGGTTAAACATTGGGGAGCAACATTTGTATGGGGCCTATATCTAAATCTGAACCGATCTTACCCATCTTTTTAGTTGGATTATAAGATGTTGTGCCAATTTTAAAGACAATACGGTACAATATGTCGTTTATAAAGCGGAAAAAGTGAAATCGGGAGCGACATTTAAATCTGAATCGATCTAACCCGCTTTCGTCACAGGTATTTCTAGTGCAAGGTATTTCTATGCAAAATTTGAAGAAAATCGGGTACTATATGTGCTTTATAGGGCGAAAAAGTAAAATCGGGAGCGACATTTGTATGGAGACTATATCTAAATCTGAACCGATTTTATCCAAATTCAATACCGATCGTCCTTGACCAAAAAAGTAACTTCTGCCAAATTTCATGATAATCGGACAGCAATTGCGACCTGTAGAGTGCGAACAAGATGAGATGGACAGACGGACAGATAGACATTGATAAATCGATTCAGCTGGTGATTCTAAGCCGATCCGTTTACTTAAAGGTGGGTCTAGCTCGATTATGCTCGATTCTTGGTGTTACAAACATTTGGCGGAAACCTAACTTATAATACCCTAGACCACGAAGTGGTGTAGGGTATAACAAGCAAGGAAAGGCTAAGGTCGGATGGAGCCGACTTTATGATATCCCCCATTTTCGATATCTTTATAAAGTTTTATTAGCAAAACTGGATGTGTAAAAATGACATTAAATATATAATATGAAATTTTTGGATCTATGTGGCATAAAGTTAATTTACTGGAGACATTTGTACACATTTGTCTACATCAGAATATTGACCTATGTAATTCTCTTTCACAATAAATGTTTCTACGTGAAAAATAATGGTACACGGCATATATAGCCAACCTTGAAAGTATATGTCGTGGGGAAATTGCATGGAGGATATCGATGTGATTCTATTTTACTACAAATGATCTCAGGTGAATTATAAATTCATGACCTTTCTACAGTATTAAGAAGCAAATTGGGAGGAACATTTATATGAGACCTATACAGTATTTATGTTTCCACTTGGAAAATAAAATCATAGGACATAGAGCGAAAAAATTGAAATCGGTAACGTCATTTATATGAGAACTATTTCTAAATAAGAGCCGAATTTCTTCAAATTGTTTGTACAGAGCTGCGTTCGGATTGATTACAAGAATGGATGGACAGACAGACGGACGATTCAAAAATTAATTCTGTGCAGGATAGAATGAGGAATCCTAAATATGCCTACAGTGAATATAATATAGTAAACATTCTGTTTGTGGGCGATTCTACGTTAACTGGATAGAATTTAAAGCAATGCCCATAAATATGTATACGCAATTTGTGTACTTATTTTTGTAAATATTTTTGATTAAGGTTAAAAAAATAATGACAATAATTGGTCAGTTCATATACATTCGTATACCCTCCGCTATGGTATTATGTCTTTGTGCATTTGTTTCCCTACGGAAATTGGTGGCATTTGCTATAAACCTATCCTGGGATAGGCCAATATGGATATATCGCAGAACTGGTCCCAAAGTGTGAATAAATTATCAATTCACTTCTCATTTCTTATGTATACTTAACAAAAGTATTAATAAAAATAGACGCCAATTCAGGAAAATTCGTTAAAAATTATATCTGAGAGATCTCCGTGTCTAGATCGGTTCAGATTTAGATATAGCTCCCATACAAATTTCGGTCTCGGTTTGACTTTTTCTGCTCCATAGACCATAAATTTTAACCGATTTTCTTCAAAGGTTTAAAATTCTTAAACATATTTATATTTGCAATGCTATTCCGATTTACCAGACGTTTTCATTTGTTAATATCGGTGAAATTTCAGTGATATCCCTCTCCAATTTCTATTTTTTAAGGATAACTAAGGATAACTATATCGATTACATTTTACAACATAAAAGTTAAATTGTGTGTGCATTATTATGCATCAACACAAAAATTCTTTTAATGAAATATTTTATTTAACGTTTTACTAAAATTCCAATTTTCGTCGATGGTAATATTTTATTTTAGTTTTTTCGTTTGTATTTTTTTGGTCTGTAATCAATATTTGATTTGAACTGGGATATTGTCCTGGCTCAAGACCATTTTGCATCTATATTTAATAGAATGCAAATTTATTTACAAATGGCATGGTGACATTTATTACTTGGCTGCAGATTACCAGCCTTTCACAGAGACAGTCCCCTGAATATTGAAAACAATTATTTTTTTAAATTTTTTATTTATTGATTGAAAGAAACCCATAAAAAATAGATCACATTCGCACAAATATTTTGATTTATTTATTTTTTAATAATTAGCATTCTAAAGAAAAAAATATGTATCTGAATAAATGAAGAAGTTATTAATGTAAAATTTTAATAATTAAAAAATAAATTCATTTGAAAATTAAAAAATATAAAACAGGCTTTACAAGAACGGCCATATCGAAATTCAAGCACAGAATTTCTTTATTGTTTCCTTCGATAGGATGTCAGCAATTAGCAAATAAAATAAAATAATTTCATTATTTACATTTTTATGTTGTTTGCGCAAAAAATAAGTTTGTACTCAGTTGTTTCTAAGCCACTTGGAAACTTGTAGCCCAACATAATATTTATTCAATTTTAGAACAACAAAATATGAACATACATCAGAATATGTTATTCATAGCATTTTGAAAAATGTTTTTGAATAGTGTTATTGGTATGATATATTGCTTTCACATATTTGTTTTTGTTTATAGTAACCAATCCTTAGCCAAACTCCGAAAATTTTCCTACTTTGGGATAAGCTATTTTGTCGCAAGTCCACAAATATTTGTTTGTTCATATCAGTGGTTTTGTGGTGTTCCCCCTCGTCGCCTCTGTTGGCGAGTGTGGCCGTCTGTCTGAATGCTTCCGTTTACCACATAAACAGGAGAAAAGGTCCTTTCGTAGTTCAACAATAGCCTTAACATGCCAACGAGACCTGAACTTCTTTGGACTGCCGTTACCGTCATCTTTGTCGTTGCTGCTGTTGTTGGAGTTGGCTTTTTATCTTTACTCTCATAAAGGTTTCATCGCATAGTCGAGTCGAGGATTTTGTTCACTTCGGTGCGGTGTTATTTTATTCTTTTATTTTATAAAGTGTCGGTCGCTTTGTGTTCGCTCCCTTTCTCCTGTTGCTGTTGTTGTTTTGCTACTTTGTTCGGAGTGTATTGTACGAAGAAGAAAGGTATATGGTGTGCTTTTGTTTACACTCTGGTTTTTTGTTTTGTTTGTCTGTCTGTCTGTCTGTGTAAAAAGAACCATCGAATCTTCTTTTTGGCCAAATTTGACCTGACTTTTTGACTTTAATACGTTGCCTTTAGTTTCCGGTCACAAGAAGGAGAGCGTATTAAGCTCTGGCATTGGTTTGGAAAATGAGCTAAGAATAGAAACTTGTATATACTAAAATAGGAGGCAATTTGTGAGAATATGTTTAGAACCCATTCCAGAGTTTGTAATATTGAAATATCAAAATGAGGGTTGGATATAAAAAGGGTGATGGAACGAAATAACTGTAGTTCACAAATTACACTGTGCGACAGTCCAAAAACTCTGGTAAGGATAGTATCTTTCTGGTAGACATTGTCGAGTAGAACAGGAATCTGTATTTGAAATTTGCCAGACACTCCCAAAATCTTGAGTTACGTGTAAAAAAACCGGGTTTTCGCACCTTTGCACACTTATAATCCTCTAACATAGTTGGTTATCAACCGATTTTAACTTTATCTCTGGATTTGAAACAAAGAAACCTGGAACTTCCGATAGATATATAGCTTAATTAAGAAAACTTAAGAAATCTGTGTACTTTTGTCCAGCAAAAAAATTTTTTTAATAATTTTTTTAAACATTTTTCAACTTAGGCAATGTTTTTGAACATTATTTTGTTAGATAACCGTACCACAAGTAAACTTATTTAAGTAACTCATTTAGTAAGGAGTAAAATGCCGCTTGGTCTTTAAAAATCCGTCAGTAATTGACTAAGTTATTAAAGTTTTTATAAATAACAAAGTTTTGCAAAAATACAAGTTTTTGTCATTCCAGTTCACAAATCTCATTATTTTACGAATTGAAGCACAATAAAAATACTTAAAAATAGTCGAAATAGATATAAATGGCAAAAACAAAATAATAAAAAATCGTAAATTTTGGAACACATTTTCCCCACTTTGGGAATTCGGGTACTTTTTGGAAAAATGGAAAAATCTAGTAATAGTTTGGCGAATTTTAAGTATTTTTATTGGACTTCAATTCACTTATTAGTGTGCAAAGGTACGAAAACCCGGTTTTTATCCGTAACTCAAGGTTCTGGGTGCGTCTGGCGAATTTCAAATACAGATTCCTGTTCTACTCGACAATACCTACCAGAAAAACACCATCACTTCCCAGAGTTTTCTACTTCAATCTTTTTTGTAGCTCTGTATTATTGAAAATGTGTTATTCACGATGCCACCGATATTTCTAAATCCATTGCAAAATAGCTGAACAAAATATTTTAAAAATACAGTTTGATTTTTTATCAAAGTAAGGCACATCATAGTCTGTCTAACCATATATAGTCGAAAACTTTCAGTGATGTCCATACCGTTTATCCTTTATGTTGCCCTTATATGTATGTAGGTGTGCCTCTGTGTGAGTGTCTGTTCCGTGGCATGATATAATATGAAATATATTAAAGCTGCCATCATGATTGGTTAGCTGACTGTTGTGGTTAGTCGCCTCTGGATTTTGCCTCCACTCAAGTATTCGATCATGATTTATGGCAGCTTATGTTAGGTTCATTATTCTTCTATGCAGCCATTCCTCTCCGGGAGTCAATACTTGTTTGTATCATTTTTGTTTTACTTTTATGTCTAAATTTATTTTTTAACAAAGACGACAGGTGACTGTATATGAAAGAAGTGAAGCTTGTCTGTGCTGCTTATTCCGCGAACATTTGAGGATGTTTAGAATTTATAATAATTGCTTCAACTGAATGAAAATTGTGGTTAGGAGGAGCCGTCTGCGGCCATGAGGAGGATGATGAGATCAACTATGTGGTATGGCAATAACCAGGCATTTGATTTTATTATTCTTGAAAGGAACTTTTTAAAATAGTATATAATTTTTCTGAAAACAACACAAACAAAACGATTAATTATGGAAAGGATCATTGTATAGGGTGGTCCATTAAAATTTTTTAATTGTAATCGGCCATAAAAAGTATTAATTATTTTTCCAAATTTCTGTTTTTATTGAAAAGGTTGAACTTTGTCATTTAATAATGGAAGACAATATCATTCATACGACTCATTCATAGTGCCTCATCCGATCAACCGAATTTAACAACCGAATCATTACAGTCCATAATCCACACCAGTGACTCGTTGTTGATGCATTGGCTTATCAATAGTCACCTGTGGGTTTTCTGAACGACATATGCGACAATTTTGCTTATTGACGTAGCCACTGAGAAAATATGAGTTTCATGAAGGCTGAACTGAAGGCCGATCTCTTCTCGAAAATTTTCCACGAAAATTTCTTACCATTTGCGTTAAAGACTCACTAATTTGGAAGTAAGTTTTTTATATTTCCCATTTTTGTTCGAGCGTATAGCGTCCCATTTCGCAAATGTCAAACATATACCTGAAAATAAATGAATGTTACTCTACCTTTCAAAGTCAAAGTAATCGGTAGTTGTAGTTTAAAATTTTAAATGGTCCACCCGAGCAACTTTGGTTAACAAATGCTAATATATTAGCTGACCCGACAAACAAATTTCCTGTCCATATTTATATTAGTTTGTTTGTGATCGTCGTGTGAATTTTTGAAAAGTCGTTTTAAATGTTTAAGCAAATGGGAAATTTTGTTTGTGATTATTATATTATCGATTATTGTATCGATTGACGTTTGCTGTTATAGATATTCAATTTAATAATACGATCTAATTCAGATTATGCCAAAGGAATAGTGTCGCATAAGTGGATTTTGAGCTATGTTTAGGAACGCCTTTCGCATGAGTTTGATTTTTCATACGGTGAGCTGGAAAAATCTACTATGTATATAATGTAGGAGGTTGACATTTCAAGGGCAATTTTATCATTGACACTTTCAAGCAAGTGTTTTGAATATAATTGTGCAGATTCGTCGTTCTGTAACTCAAAACGCTTGTTTAAAATCACGTGATCTTTCCCACAAAAATTACGTATTCTAAATCATTTAGTTTATTGGGTGGGGTAGATCGTGAAATCACGGGTAGTGATTGGTAAAAATCACTAAAAAATCATTAAGAGACAGCGGATTTTTATGCAAATTATATTTTTTATCGTTGCATTTTTAATCTATGCCACATATGCTAAAATAATATTGGCTATATCAATTTTTTAAAATTGAGATCATGAGTATAATTTGTGTGAAATCGTCATTCAATTATAAAAATCGCCTGTCTGGTCCTATATCGTATCGTTATATTCACACCGAGCGATAAATTTACGTTACTGCACAACCATGATCACCGGCACAGTTCTTCGACAGTTTTCAAGTTGGAAGTTCTTTGATATGCGTAGTCAACGGCAATCTGATTGCTGAATGAGCTGTTCGACCTTTTTCAACATTTTAGCTGCAATTTCAGATGAAGGTGGTAAATTTAAATTCTGCGAGAGAATCTTAGCCAAAATCTACACGTTCAAAATAGTCTCTCTCTGGAGCAACGTATGGGAACACGAACTGAAGAAATCTAAATATCAACATTCGCAATATCAACAAAATTTTTCTAATGAAATGTCCACAACACATGATTCTGTTCGTCAACTGGGGATTGCCATGGAATCGCCCGAAATGTAAATCGGAAATCAGCTTCCAACAGAATCATTGAACCAACAGTGCGCCATAGTTCACCACTCCGGACCGATCAAAACGTTGGCCACATCAGATCTTTGAAAGGTAGAACGATGGAGTTTCCATATTCATCGCAATCTAAGTGCATGTCGGCAGTCTTCAAAGAACGCAGCTGAAATTTCTGATGAAGCAAGTATCGCTTTAATTTTGCGAGCGAATTTTTGCCAAAATTGGTACGATCAAAAAGGATTTTCCGATTTCATCGAAAGCGTCCAAGAAGAAAATTACTAATTATAGCTCAATCGTTCATAAGCCGCATGTTCCGTAAGCATCTTATACTCGCAATGCATCGTATTCACATTGTTTCTACATTGCATTCCAACTCTTGATTAAATGCTTAGTGCATCGGATAGTGTGGCGCTGTCATTCCAAGTTGGACTAATAAATAGTATGTCTTCCTTCAATGCCACATTGTGATTTAGAAATGTCCTTTTTGTATGTGGTTCACGAATCGGTGAAAATCCATGAAATACGTGTAACTGTATTTCCCTGTTTATTTGATGGCTGATTACCATTATGAACAAATAAAAACGAATCAATAAAATGTGTTGTTCATATGGTCAGTTCTACAAAAAAGTGTGTAAAATATAAAGATTTTTTACATATTTTCCGACTTTTCTTTTTAATAATCTGAATTTTTGTGTTCCGAAAACTTTCGCAGAATCATAACGAACATAACATAAAAGAATTTCGCATATCCATTGCTTCAATTGAGGCTTATAGCCTTCAGTTCATTCAAAAATTCTATAAAAAAGGCACTTTCAGTTTTTTAAAAATATTCTTATTTTGCGGTCAACTATCCAAAAGTTATTTTTCATCTTAAAACCAAGTTCAGATTACCACAAACAGTTTGCAACAAAGATCAACCAAGTGATGCGATTACCAACGAACATGGTTTCATTATACCCTACACCACTTCGTGGACTAGGGTATTATAAGTTAGTTTTCCGCCAAATGTTTGTACCACCAATAAATAATCGAGCTAGACCCAGCTTTAAGTATACGGATCGGCTTAGAATCACCAGCTGAATCGATTTAACGATGTCTGTCTGTCCGCCCGTCCGTCTGCTGTCTATCTAAGCTTGTTCGCACTCTACAGGTCGCAATTGCTGTCCGATTATCATGAAATTTGGCAAAGTTACTTTTTTTGGCCAAGGACGATCGGCATTGCATTTGGTGGAAGTCGGTTCTGATTTAGATATAGCCCCCATACAAATGTCTCTCCCGATTTGACTTTTTCCGCTCTAGAATCCACATATTGTACCTGATTTTCTTTAAAATTGGCACAACATTGTTTTTTTGGTTTATTTTATCTTTTGTGGTTTTATTTCATTTAAACGAGAAATTATTTTCTAATAGGTTTCTTGAGTTGCTTTTTGTACGGCTCCCCCTTAAAAATAAAAATTTTGAAAAATCGTTTTTCTTCTGCGCTTCTGCGTTTCCAGGCGAGTGTATGCAGTGAATTTTGCGATTCTAGCAATACTTTAGTTGATACCATTCAAAAAAAATTATTCACTAAAAATTCATTTATATTGCGCCTGTGGACAGAGGAATTTGCATCCATCTTTTGTCCCGCTCCCCTCTTTAAAGTCACACCGAATTTCAGGATTATCTCATTTTGAATCTCTCCTCCCTTAAAAGTTCAAATTTTGAAAAATTCCTTTTTGTCGCTTGTCTGTATGGTGAGGGGGAATTTCATATTTCTAACTAATATCATTTCTTATTTGGGGTTTTTTCGTCTCGTATGGGCTTTATTTTTATCCTTGGGTGTTATTTTATTTTATTTGGTGGGGAGTTATTTCGTAGCACCAACAAAATTATTCATAACTAGCTGACCCGGCAAACGTTGTTTTGTCAAATTTTATTTATATTTAAATAGCTGACTCGGCGGACAAGAAAAGTATTGATTTAGACATTTAATGCTTTATTGTTACGGGTACATGATAATATTTAAAATGATCGGTAATTCATATTTATTTGAAAAAACATAAAAATAAGAATGCATATACGAGAATGTCAGTGTTATTCATTATAGTGGACCCGGGGAACTTCATTTCAAATTGTAGAAAATATGTGACCCATTGCAAATTATTCTTTGTTTTGAAATATTTGTGGATGGGTTACGGTCGTGTTGATTTTGAATTGTATATCCCCTCATTGATGCACTCTGTGATAAACAATGTTTTTCGGTTTGTTGTCAGGTGCGAAAACGATTAAAGCGGATGGTTTTTCGACACGGTAATATGCGACATACAGTTGACCTTGCAAAAAACATTCCTTCTCTAGATTGAGACTACAAAACACTCCTTGTGACTGGCATTGTGAGTTATTGATTGTCATGGCGAATGCGAGAAGAATTGGAAATTGGATTCGCTTAAACTCAAATGGCATATCGGTTGGGATCATTGGCATTCTCGGAATGAGAACTTCCTCACCTTTGAACTTTCCTTTTGGTATTTTTGCGTAAATCACATTGCTCATGAGTTTTGTGACCGCTAAACGCGTTTCGTTGCATAATTTTGATTGATTGAGAATGCTAAGCATGATGACAACTGAACCAACCTTCAATTGTTAATTGTGCGGTGTCAATCCAAGTGATCCACATCCTTGTTCTTTGCCGCTAAAATTTCTGTTTCACTCAAGCAATTGTTCGAACCAATTGGCTGATGGACTTCACTGAATTGCAATACTCCACGTTATAATGCGCCTTCAATGTTTTGCAAAGAAGTGGCGAATACGGAACAACCCAAGAGTTGTCAACCACGAAATCATTTTCTTTCACTTTGAGTGTGATTGTTCTACTGCCATTATCAGATGATCGAAGCCGATACAGTGGATAAACATCGTGGCTATTGATGGTCTCGCCACTCAAACTTCGTGGATAACTCTTGGAACACTTACCGTCGACCATGCACGGTGATTGTGGATTAATGGCGCCACAGGGTCTGTGAGTCATGTTTGTAAGTTCATCAATTTGGTCTGGTTGGATTATTTAGACTGACCAAATGCGAATATGCGCATGCGGCAAAACTATTTTTTGTCATTCAATTGAATACGTCCAACATCGAGTAACCCCAAAGACATATCGACGCGGAATTGCTCAAACAATCGGCGAAACCGAAGCAAATAGCTGTCTACATTTTGGGGAATCATCAAATTCATTCATTGCGCTGACCTTCTTGGTGGTTTCCTCACCTAAGATGATATTAATGTCATATTGAAATGAATGGATTTATCATCTGGATGGTGATATGTGATTCAACGCAGTTTTGAATAACCGAACCAATGCATGATGTTCATGAAGTAGCTGCTGCAGGTCTCGAAGAATTCCTCTTTTCATTGCCATATTGATTGTTTGGCGCTGATCGAGTTGATTTTCTGAATTGCCCATGCGGTAGGGATGTATAGTTGGAGCAAAAAGTCGATTTTTCGACTTTTGGAAATATATGAAAAGTCGACTTTTCGACTTTTGAAAAATCGATTTTTCGACTTTTGAAAATTCGACTGGTGCAAATAAATAACAAGACGACATTGCAAATGAATGAAAAGATGAATAGACCAAATCAAGTCCAAATATAAATCTGAACCGATCTTACCCACTTTTTGCATAGATGTTTCTAGTTGTTGTGTCAAATTTGAAGAAAATCGGATAAATGATGTGTTGTCTAGAGCGAAAAAATTAAAATCGGTATTCAATAACTTAAATTCATTGATGCACAAAGTCAAAACCAAAAGTCGACTTTTGGCAATGGTAAAGTCGATTTCGACTCTTTCCTCCCAAAAGTCGATTGATCGATTAGTCAAAAGTCGATTTATAGATCCCTACCAATACGATGGAGAATTTGGCCTTGGATCTGCGGATTCAATAATTTTTGTGCATGAAAAGGAAGGATTACTTTGAATGTAGAATTGAATCCGCGTTTGTCAATAACATCTGCTCCAAATAAAGTCAGTATCCGTTAGTGGTGAAAGTATCCGTTAGATTTCTGAGTGTTCGATAGTAGATGAAGTGATTCTGATCTTTCACCATGAAGCAAAAAATGCAATGGCTTTAGTGGTAATTTAACCTTGCCACTGAGACAGTACAATCCAGGCGATTCTCCAGTGAACTTCAAACATAAACGCCTTCTATCATGAAGATGGCGTCGTAAAATCACTCCATACATATCGGGCATATTTCGTAAATTTTCTTAGGTAGGTATTCTTCTTGTTTGTCCGGCGACCAATCCGAATTGATGCGAATCATCGAAATTGGTCCAAGCGCTCTTGAGTTATGAGCGTACGCCACTCTCTTATATATATAGATTATTATTGTGGAACAGTGTGTCTCATTAAAAAAATAAGTTTTTAGGTCTTGGACACAACTTATCAGAATTCTAGCCTATGTTCACTATTTGCACTGCCCAATTTTAAATTTACAATACCGTGACGTATGATGAATGTATCGAGTTTTGTATAAATTCCACATACGCCTCAATGTTCCAGAGAGAGAGACTGTAATTTATGGATTTCTTCAATTTTCCTTGCCACATCGGACTTCCAATTCGTAGTTTCTACTTAATTTCGCCTCTGTCAAAAGAAAACATAATAATTTAATCGAATTAAAAGCTCTGGAAACAATTATATGTAATTAATTCTTGCTACTTTATGGCTCAATGTGCTATCCTATGCTACCCCCTCGTTCCACCAGCTATGCACTGGAAGACTATGAGTCTTTTGTGATGGCTTCGTGATGTATGTGCATTTGTACCCCTACGACTATGTATGTGTGTGTATGTTTGAATGTTTTGTGTTGTATTGTTATTATTAAATTTTCATAATTGGATTTGTAATACTTTTTGCGTGTGAAAATTCCATAGCAGCACACAAAATATGGATGCATGTCTGACGGCCACCAACGAAGGCAACAAAGGGAATTCGACAGTCAGTCAGTCAGCTAGCCAAGTGAGCGAGTGAGGCAGGCCACCAACCAAACAGCGCAGGCTGGCAGGCAGGCAGTCAGTCAGTCAGCACTAACCAAAGTTATTGTTATGTATTCTCAAATACACAAACCCGTCAAACAAATAGTCCGCCACCAACTCCAACGCCATGGCCACACAGCCATACAAAAGAATAAGTGGAATGAATACAAAGGAATTTCGTAGGTTTGCTGTTTCGCATTTTCTCATAAAACGTTTGTTTTGCTTCAACCTCAATGCAGTGCAAAAGCCACAATATCTCTGTCCGTCTGTCTGTCGGCATGACTTGGGTTGGCTGATTCGGTTGGATTGGATTGGCTGGGTGACTGGTTTGGATGGCTGACCATTTTCATATAAATTAATTTGTATTTTTCGAAACGAACATAAGCGCAAATTGTAATTAAATTAAAGTTCTTTTCGCAATCAAACAACAAATGATAGTAAAGATGAACGGCGAACGACTATGACGCCAGCAGCGATGGTTGTCTGTCAAAAAGTGAACCTGAAGAGCATTACTTTAGTGGCTGGCGGGATGGAACGATGCTGAACTTTAGTAAACAGGCTTCCATATGAAACATTCTACTTTTGAGTTTCAGCAAATGTGTGCTTATTATTAAATTATTTTCTAATTTTTGTACCAGGCTCTGCCCGGGTTCTGTCAATATCACATCCATAAATTTTATATTTATAATATTTTGATTTTTCTCAAAAATTTTGAAAAGAGTTTTCATTTGTAAAGCCACTTATATTCTGTGAAATTGAAAGAAAAAGTATATGCAGACAATTTTTCATATTTTAAGATATTTTGGATATTTTAATAATATTTATTCGAAATATAATTTGATAAATATTTTTCAAAAAAATTTTAAAATTAGTTCTTTTCAATTTCATCACAAATATTGGTTGAAAATAATCTGAGATTTGGATATCTTTAAAGCAATTGACAGCTTGGGGCATTAGTTGATGCTCCGATGTTTTTGTCTTATGAGGTTTTCTTTTCACGCCTCAAGAATGTATTCCCCTTCAAATTAAATAGGGTTCATCGTTGGACCGCAAAACTTACTCGTGCCAATTTTTGTTACGATCGGACTATAATTGCGACCTGTACTTCGATTACAACAATAGATGGACGCACGGACATTGCTAAATCGATTCAAAAAGTGATTCTAAGTCGATCGGTATATTTAACAATGGGTCTATCTCGCTTCCTTTTGGGTGTTACAAACAAATGCACAAAGACATAATACTCTCGTGGAGTGTATACAAATATTCTACCATTATCAATATGAAATGGTCTAATGATCATTCTATCAACCGGATGGACGGACGAATAGATTTTTCTGAACTTCAAACCAACTTTTGGATGACCTTTTTTGAATATTTAATATGTAATTCAATGATGGGCTCTAACACATTATAAATTTTGATAAAGCGAAAACAACGTACCTAATACACAATCCTTTGTCGAAACTCTTTTTCCAAATCGCTTAGGAAAACTACTCACACATGCGAGTAGTAAATTCGGATAATCATATTTTATGAAAAATTAATTTTCTTAGAAATCTTAAACGTTTGGCAAACTTGGACATTTGTAGCCTGAATTAAATTCCCAACAAGTACGTTTTCTAAGCCATCAAATATACATGTAAGTAAATGTGAAAAGTTTAATTCTATTCTATTTTAATTCTATTTCTATTTTAATTTCGATGATTTTGTGAATATGAACTCCAGTCAAATCTGGAGTGATGTTTGTATGTGAGATAGTAAAAAAAACACAAAATAAACGTATCATTTGAAAAGATTAAAGATTATGATAGTGAGTTCCCTCGTTGTGTATAAATCAATGTTGAAAAATCGTGATTTTTAGCGGTACAAATTTAAATCGGAAGAGGCATTTGTACATTTAAAAATTTGAAACTGTTTTCTATATTTTCATTAGTTTCCGCCTCTGGCAGAAAGAATAGTTTAAACTAGTAAAGGGTGATTTTTTAGCTATTATCTTTTTGGCAACACTGATTTAAACAGCTGACGCACGTTTCGCGTTTTGTTTCACTGTCAAACATCTTCAGTTTGGTCTATAATTTAATTTTGGCAAATTATGGAATTTTATTATCAAAATGCGTGCTCTGTTAAGAAAGTTCATCGCGCGTTTCTTCCATTTTATGGTCAGTTTAATCGACCTACTGAAGCGGCTATTCGTGCTATTGTGACTAAATTTTGCACCAGATTTACATTGTTGGACACTAAACCACCAACACGCTTACGTAGAGTGCGAACTCAAGAAAATATCGCAGCTGTATCGGCCAGTGTTAATGATGACCATCAATTATCGATTCGTCGCCGCTCGCAGCAATTGGGCCTCTGTTACTCAAAAACGTGGAAATGCCAAAATTGGACTAAGCGGATGGACCATTTGTGGCGCAGTCAATGTCAACATTTGCATGAAATAATCTTCAAACATTAAATTATATGGACCGTGCTATCGATTCAAATAAAGTTTTTGTGTTTTTTTTTTGGTCAACTTTCTTATAGTATTTAAAAAATCACCCTTTACATTCGATATCGATAGACTAAAATTTAACCATGCATAGCACCCAACTGCGACGTATGATGAATATACCGACTTTAATATAAAATTGTACATACGCCTCAATGTTCCAATTAGAGTTCATAATTTATGAATTTCTTGCATCTCGTTAAAAATTCAAATCGGAAGAGAAATTTGTTCTTTTGAAAATCTGAACCAATTTTCTGTATTTTTCATTATTCTGGATGGATGTCTCACTAAATCGATTGGTAGATTGGTAGATTAGTAGAAAAAATCACTTTTTATAAAAAGATAGTGCTTTGATAATATATTTGATAATAGCGAATCTATTTTTGTAATTGAATATACATAAAACCAAAAATTTCATAAACTTTGCGCAAAATCTACAAAAATTTAAATATTAATAGGAAGCTTTAGTATTATTGTTGTGTTTATGTATAGTTGTTCTATTATTTTGTTAGTTTCATCTTTTATTTTGGTTTAAGATCAGAGGTTGTGCCGATGTTTTCTGCAGAAACCAAAACTAGCAAAAAAGCACATTTGTGCAGCTGTGCAGATGTGCGTCATGTCGTCAGAACATTAACATCGAATGTCTCCTCAACCAAAGACAGGGTTCATGCTTGTACTGGCGTTCACTTTGGAGAAATGAGAATCGCTTATAAACAAAAAAATAAGGCTAACAAGTCTTTTATTTTTACAAAAAATTACCCAAATTTCCCATATCAAGCATGTCACAGAACATTTACGAAAACGAAACTGCGCAGTCAGCTTTTAGCTGCAACAATAAAGGTCCCACTTTGCCTTTTTGCTAATTTTGGGTTCTGCTGAAGACTTCAGAACAACCTTTGGTCTTCAACGAATAAATAAATGACACATAAAACATAGCAGACCAACTATACATACAAACAACAACAACACACAAGAGGTACAGTGAAGACGGGACATACCGTACAACAACAACCTTTGCATTGTTGCGAGCGATGCGAGCATTGAATTGACAATGTGAGATCTTTAGTGTGTCGACTTAGTTCGGTGGAATATTTTGCTTATCAGCGCTTCTCATTTGTCGTATGTGTCCGCTGGTACTAATATGAACCCTGATTTAAGTCAAAGACATACATTCGTTGCGAAAGTTCTGATGAGATGGGGTAGCGCCCATCGAAACTGCGCAGTCAACTTTTAGCTGCAATAAAGGTCTCACTTTGCCTTTTTGTTAATTTTGGGTTCTGCTGAAGAAAATTGCTAATTTAATGTTTATCATGCTTTTTTTGTTTTTCGTTTTCTGTTTCATATGATATGAATTGTTGTAACATTACTTTATGTTGCAAATTTCGGATTTTTACTACAGTGGAATTTTTACTAAAACTAGGACAATGTCTTTAAATACCGAGGGGAGTTGCTAATACGTTTTGAGTTAGCAGTCAACATATGTAGGATTCTCTGTAAAACGAATCCAAAATGTTCTCCCATTTTTGCCTAAATTATAAGTTTATGTTAGTACAGAACAGAACCGGAAGTTCGGGTGAGCGGTAGAAGCTCACCCATTTCTAAATTCCATAACTATAAAGATGCTTCTCAAAGTTATTTTCTTATGATTTATATGAATTTAACTCTAAAAATAGCTTTTCTTGACAATAAGAAATTAAAAAAAAATAATTAAAATCGAAGTGGGTATTAGTTCATAACGACTTAAATATAATAATATTATTATAAATTTGTATTGCCTATTTTTTATTAAATTTGTTGTTATTTCTAGGAAAACAAGTATGTAAGCTTCAGTCGGTTAAACCGATTTATATATACCCTCACTCTCAGAGAATATATATACGGAAGTTAAGAGAAATTAGGTAGGGCAGGATAATTTGTGGAAATTACTAGGAGGTTTGTGTCACATGGTCCCAGCATGTATAGAAATTATGAAGGATTTAGAAATTTAGGAAGTACTAGAAGGAGCGTGGCTAAAGTTCAAATATTTTTAGGTTTAAAGTGATTATAAAAAATTTTTAAATATCAAATTGCAAATGATGTTGACTACACGTATAGATGTTATGTCGGTTTTATTGTAACCAAAGTTTATGCCACTTTGTGAAGGAGGTACCAGAAGGGGTTGGTACACCGCACCCATATTCCATGCGAATGTAACCACTGTAAAATAATTGCTAAATATCAAATTTCACAGTGTTCCGATCATCAGTATAGAAGTTATAACAGCTTTAATTTTAGGTAGTTTTTCCTGATTTGTGTGGGAGGTACTGGAAGGGGTGTGGCACACTTAAAGTTACATTATCAAATACCAAAATACAGCTGATTTCGAATATCCTTGTGGAAGTTATATGGGTTTTAATTTAACATTGGAATATGGGCTATTTGTATGGGAGGAGGGACGTGGCAATTTCTCCTATTTTCGAACTTAAACTTTTCGAGAGTTATCGTGTACACCAGCCAGACAGACGGACATGGCTCAAACACCTTTAAAAGTCGTGAAACGAATTTGGTCCAAACATACTTAGGGTCTTAAGTCACTCCTTCAATGCGTTACACTTTTTCCTGTCCCAAATGATATATACCCTCCTACTCTGTAGAGTGAGGGTATACAAAATAATTAAAGTTGAAGAGGACCTTAGTTTATCAAAAAAATAAATGTATTATTTTTTAATTTTTTATTGTCAAGAAAAATTGTTTTTTTTTAGCAGCAATACCTGGGGAAGCAATATCTAAAGCTATCCCATTTTGAGTGCGGATGTGCGCTAATACCAAACTGATGAGAAAGGTTATAACTGTGCCTCCTGGTGCATCGAGAAAAAAATGCCGCCGCTGTCATTTGTTATAATTTTGTCGAAGGCCACTTGTTGCTTTGCAATTAATGGAGGTTTTTTGTTGCGTCAAACAAACGCAAGTCTTCAACATTGAATTGCCGTTCTCTTAGCAAATCCCAATCAATAATGTCAACGATAGAACGTTCAGGCACCATCAATCCAAGTTGATTAAGAGTTTTGTTGCTGATGGCTAGGAATATGTCTTAAATTTTTATCAGCGTATCGTTGAAAATGTTAATCGCAAATGATATAGAATCGTAACGGTCCGATAATGTTGCAAAATGTCCTCACTCATACCCTCTTTGAATTTTTCCCACATGTATTTTGGGTTAGATGGCGAGCAAGTTCTTAATATTGTCGCAAACAAAGTTCGTATCTGGAGATGATGACAGCTGACTGAAGCATACATTAATGTGGTCCCCCAGTTTCTGACACGCCTCTCTCAACTGCTCTTAAATTTTAAACTGAAGTGGGTCCTCTCACGTTAACTTATAACATTCCCAAATAATAACATTCTGCGTTGTTTGGGTGTACGGTATAAACACGGCCCAATGCATATGAAGCGTAAACAATTTGATACCCATCTACTGGAACACCTTGTTTGGTTCGAGTATGAGGAAACGCGCCAGTTGTTCATACCATGACCTCTTATATTCAAGAACCAAACCCTTACCTGAACGTAGCGGCAGAAAAAAATCGTGTTACTTTATAGTCCCTTTTTGTAGCATGACCTTTTTATAGTCAAGGGTCATCCTCTGTTCGTTACAAAAAAATATTGAAGTGAATCAATGTATTTTGGTATAGTTTTAAAATATAGTGTTTGTGATGCCCATTTGTCCTGCCTTCCCCTATTATAGCCAGAAAACGTCCCCTTTCCACAGGCTAGATACAGTAAAATTTTCAAGAGAATCCGTTATTCGTTACTTGTTTTGTGATAATTTTAATATATTGTTCGTGTGGGCAGTCTCACGTCCATTTGTATCATCACCGTTGTATAGTCACCATTCAGAAACTATCCTCAGTTCATAAGTTAGTCATAATAAAATTTTCAAGAGAATCCGCACTTCGGAACGTGTTTTATGAAAATTTTAAAATATAGTTTTTGTGGGCGGTGCCACGCCTCTTTTTCGTATAATGGCCTAGTATATCCTGGAACCATCCCTTGCCCAGAAGTTAGCTGCAGTAAAATTATCGAGCGAATCCACCCATCGGTATGCATGTTGTGATAGTTTTAAAATATTTTTGTGTGGGAGGTACCACCCCCCTTTGTCCTATCGTGACCTAGACTATCCAGTAACCATCCCCTGTCCAAAAGATAGATACAGTAAAATTTTCAGGCGAATCGGTCCACCGGTTTGGCGTCCTATACGGAACATACAGACATACAGACACACATTGATTTTTATATATATAGATAAGAGAATACCTTTCAAACTCATCTTGGCGATTCAAAAAAGCTATATGTTTCCTATGTTAAAATTTAGAAAACAGTAGACTTTATAGCACACCTCATAACAAATCCGTTTTATGATAAGATCTCTACAAAATTTGACATGACCGAAGTGAACAAGTTTGGAATGCCACCCAGTAGCCACCCATACCCATTGAGGATTAACCATGTAAGATCATATGGAAAAAACTCTACCCTAATCATGTCGAATTTTGTGAATATATATTTTTCTGCTCAAAAGTTACAAATTTAATTCCAAAAAGGAAAGGAAAAGAGTGACTTTTTAAAAGCTATTATTATAAGTTCATATCATATGTTTGTAACACCAAGAAATAATAAAGGTAGAACCACCTTTTAAGTATACCGATAGTCGTAGAATCACCAGCTGAGTCGATTTATTGTCCATCTAAAACTACTGGCCCCATTTATTATCAAACGGACATGGAATTTGGCAAATGTATTTTGTTTTGGTCGGAGACAAACTGTATTGAATTTTGAAAAAATCGATTAAGATTTAAATATAATAGTCATATAAATGCCTCTCCGATTTATACTATCACCGCTCTAGAATCTACATATTCGAGCGGAACTTGATACAATATTTCCGATCATGTTATATTTCACCTCGGAATACGCACATTGAAAGTCGGCCTTATTAACCCATGTTGGGTTATAGTTCCTGTACATGCCCCTCCAAGTTGTCCTTCTACCTATGTAGAGTCAACATTTTTACCGGATTTTATTAAATTTTCCAGATCTTGTTATATTTCACCTGGGATTGCCTTCTTTGCAAGTAGTCCACATGAGTCCATGCTTTCATATAGCCATCATATAAATGTCCCAACGATACCTCAATTAACCATCTAAAAACTCCATATTAAATCTGATCTTACTCAAAATATCCTTCATGTCAAAGTATCATCGTTGTGCTGCCAAATTATCTCAAGTCACATGAGTGTGTTTCTGAGTTATTGACGATTTGAAGTTTATTGCTTTATACAGTTGTGTGACGGAATGGATTGCTTTGACACAATAAATACAAAACTACTTTAAATATACTTAGGGATTTTTTATAGGGCATGGGCTACGAGTTTTGGGAGACTTTTGCATCATTAAGTACATTTCAAATAAAAGTGGATTTAAGATGTTTTTGCAGCACACCGACGATATATTATACTTGGAAAATGGATCAGTAGAAACCACGTTTTGATATATACACTATATATGATATATATACCTTCGATTTGCCCTATTTTCCGTCTGAGACGCACATATTACATGGGATTTAGTCAACCCCGTCCGACTATGGTCATTCCTTATCTGTTTTTTTACCAAATAAAACTGGTCGACTTCGGCTAATGTTCAAATTACTTGTACCGCCGATTACAAAAAAAACCGAACTCCAAGTCGATTAATCGGTCGAGCTCTTAACAACACCAGCTTGCCCTAACTGATGGCATATTGCGGTCGTCAGATGTATCAACTGTCTTTTTATGTTGATTTTTTCAAGTGGATTTTATTGTGTTGATGATGTTGCTTTTAATTTCAAAACGTTTTATGTGATTTGAGGTTAACACAAATAATCTCTGGATTGTCTATCATGTGTCATTTGTTGCTCGTAGTTATTTTTGACGCATTTACCCGGCAACATGAAATACACAGCAGCAGCTGTTGTGCCATCGCAACGACAACATCAATGTACATGTTGTTGCTGACGATGACGATGAACAGGATGGTGACGATGGCGTAAAAGGATTCTCTTTGTGTTCCTGTTTTCTAAAATGACAGACTGTTGTTTAATGTCAAGCACAAGTTTTCTAGGGGAGGGATCGGAAGTTCGCAGGGAGTAGGATTTTGATGATGATGATAATAATGTTGACACTGATGTTAAAATATTAGTTTGAGCTATGAAAAGTGATAAATGTTTTATGTTTGGCTGTGTGAAAACACATTAATAATGACATGATGTTCAAGTGAAATGACTTCACTTGATTTCATTAGAACCTTTCGCAGTTAGAGCTTTTGATGTTATTTATGATGGTGTGAGATTTGGCAAATAAAACTACATTTGACTTGACTTGTAGTAGCAGTATATTTTCCAGCTCGGAATATTTGTCATTGATAATTGAGTTGTGGAAAATGTGACTAAGTAGACGGTGGTGTTTAAAATGTATATAAAAGATTCATAAAAATACTATGAAACTCTATTAGCGTTGTGCTAGATAACAAAAATAGTTTTGGATTCGTTTTATAAAGTTATTACATTGATATTCCAAAACTACGTGTACTCAATATTTATAAGAATTCATCATTACAATGCCGAAGTTTTGATAAACTATTTTAGAGATTTTCTTGTAAATTCTGTTCAGTATAAAACTAGTTCAAATGGTCTTCATACGAACTGTTAAAATAAAACCAATCATACCAGTTCCGATTTTCCAGTGTGTTTTCATAAAAATTTTACAATGTCTTTTACATCCAAATGTCTCCACCATTAAAGATGTGAAATAATCTATGAACATATAGCTTGCAAATATCCGAACTAATCACCAACAAACTATAATTTTGATCAACCTATTACCATCGTCTCGGAATCTTCCCTAATATATATGGGGCATTCCGAAAATTTGTATGGCAGCTATATATAAACCTGAACCGATCTGACCCATTTTCAACACGGGTGTTTCTTATGGAAACATAAGATAGTTTGCCAAATTTGAAGAAGATCTATTAAAATATGTGGTTTCTAGATCAGAAAAAGTCAAATCGGGAGCGAATTTTGAATGGGAGATATATGTAAATCTGAACCGATCTGACCTATTGTTACAACACGTGTACCTGGTTTAAATATAAGATGTTTTGCCAAATTTGAAAACAATCTGATAAAATATGTGGTTTCTAAGGCGGAAAATATCAAATTGGGGGCAAAATTGTATGGGAGCTACATCTAAATCTAAACCGATCTGGCCCAAATGCACCATAGATATCTCCAGTATAATTATAAGGTACTGTGCCCAATTTGAAGCAAATCGAGTAAATATGTGGTTTCTAGAGCGTAAAAATCAAATCGGAAGCGACATCTTTCCTTTAAATTAAATAGGGTTCGTCCTTGGACTGCAAATCTAATTCGTGCCAATTTTTGTTACGATCGGACTATAATTGCGACCTGTACTTTGATTAAAAGAATAGATGAACGGACGGACAGACCGACAGTCGATCGGTATACTTAACAATGGGTCTATCTCGCTTCCTTTTGGGTGTTACAAACAAATGCACAAAGACATAATACTCTCGTGGAGTGTATAATGATGGGCCATACAAATTCTAAAAGCTGACATACTAATATTTCGTCACTGGGTCAAACCATCTGTGAGCCAAACGCTCCTGAAAACACCTCCAAAAATCATGTTTTCTCCGTGTAATTTTATGTTGGATTTTTGTCCAATTTTTTTTCTGAATTAAGAGACCCTTGGGAGCACTTTAAATAAAAATTATAATTTTTGGTTTCCTCCATTTTTTACATTAAAACCACTAAAAAAACTTCCCCTGGTATACTTTGAGTTTTTTTGATTACTCGTTAAAAAGATATTGCTCATAACTTCGTCAATGATGGTCCGAATTCAATATTCTTTTTTTATTATTTTTGCTTTTTTTTGCAGTACTTTTCAGAAAAAAAAATATTGAAAAAAATATTCACAACGTTTTTGTATAAAAATTTTGAATTTTTGAAATAAAAACTTTATTTTTTAATTGTTTGTACTCTTTGTCTTTCTCGATTTTTTTATTTAAACATCTATTTACTCTGTTAATTTTGAGGCTAGGTTGAAAGTGGGCCTATAATAAGTAATATTTTTTTTAATTTTTTGAAAATTTGGAAAAGCAAAAATAAATTTTAACTTTTTTTAATTGTTTGTACTCTTCGATTTGATCCAAAAAAATTTATTTAAACATCTGATTTTTTAAGAGCTTGATAACTTTTTTTTAAAAAAAAACGCATAAAATTTGCAAAATCTCATCGGTTCTTTATTTGAAACGTTAGATTGGTCCATGACATTTACTTTTTGAAGATAATTTCGTTTAAATGTTGACCGCGGCTGCGTCTTAGGTGGTCCATTCGGAAAGTCCAATTTTGGGCAACTTTTTCGAGCATTTCGGCCGGAATAGCCCGAATTTCTTCGGAAATGTTGTCTTCCAAAGCTGGAATAGTTGCTGGCTTATTTCTGTAGACTTTAGACTTGACGTAGCCCCACAAAAAATAGTCTAAAGGCGTCAAATCGCATGATCTTGGTGGCCAACTTACCGGTCCATTTCTTGAGATGAATTGTTCTCCGAAGTTTTCCCTCAAAATGGCCATAGAATCGCGAGCTGTGTGGCATGTAGCGCCATCTTGTTGAAACCACATGTCAACCAAGTTCAGTTCTTCCATTTTTGGCAACAAAAAGTTTGTTAGCATCGAACGATAGCGATCGCCATTCACCGTAACGTTGCGTCCAACAGCATCTTTGAAAAAATACGGTCCAATGATTCCACCAGCGTACAAACCACACCAAACAGTGCATTTTTCGGGATGCATGGGCAGTTCTTGAACGGCTTCTGGTTGCTCTTCACTCCAAATGCGGCAATTTTGTTTATTTACGTAGCCATTCAACCAGAAATGAGCCTCATCGCTGAACATTTCGAACACATGAACACATTTCGAACCGAACACTGATTTTGGTAATAAAATTCAATGATTTGCAAGCGTTGCTCGTTAGTAAGTCTATTCATGATGAAATGTCAAAGCATACTGAGCATCTTTCTCTTTGACACCATGTCTGAAATCCCACGTGATCTGTCAAATACTAATGCATGAAAATCCTAACCTCAAAAAAATCACTCTTTATTTACTCTGTAAATTTTGAGGCTTGGTTGAAAGTGCGCCTATAAAAATTACTATGTTTTTTAATTTTTTGAAAATTTGGAAACACGAATATTTTTTTAATACGAAAAGTACTTCAGAAAACCAAAAATATTAACAAAAAAATATTCAATTATTGACGAAGTTGATGATGAGTGATGAGCAAAAGACGGAAAAAAGAAATAATATTTAACGACGTTTAAAAAAGCTATTCCTTTTTAACGAGTAATCAGAGAAAATTCAAACTATGCCAGGGGGTGTTTTTAGTGGTACTAAAATAAGTAAAAAAGGTGGAAATCAAAAATATTTATTTTTTTGAACTGTCAGATTTGTCGTGGAATGCCCCATATATATATAAATAAAGAAGTTAACTATAAAAAATAAATTCTATAAAAAATAAATCTGTTTTTATTTGATCTAGGGTCTATAATATCGCAGACCTATTTCGAACACATATATCTTTAGTGTTTAGACACTGTTATCAACTATAATGCTCTCAAATTTTGATAATGATCGGCCAAACCAATCAATAGTTATTTTATAAGTCAACTTTGAACGCCTCTTCTGATCCGACTATTTTGCGGAAGCTAATGCTGACCGTCAATTGTTTCCACTATTTATTATTACACATTGCAACACGAAAAAATATAACTATATACGGACACCACTACGTGATAAAAGACCAAAAAAAGATCCGTGTCCCCCAGTTTTGCCCAAAGTCATGCACTTTTTTATGGGCCTCCAAAGATTTGATTTAATCTCAGAGGCAAAGTTGTAGCTCTTGTCATAAATAACAATTGTGAGCATATGAAATCAAAAAACGTCATCTTCAAGACCAAAATCGCAAATTTAAACATTAAACTTTGAAAAAACTGATTTTTTTACCTTTCTTCCCTGTTCAGGTCCGTAGGTAGCAAATCGTTGAAAATTCAAGGAAACAATCAATTTCAAAAATTTACCTAAGATCTCAATAAACAACTTTTTAGAACACACGAATTTCCTAGGAATGATTCTTAACACCGTATACGTAGTGCTTATGTAACCTCAAAAGTGAAAAAAATCCTTTTTATACTTTGTATACTCTGATATCTATATTACAAAAATTACAAAAATAATAAAAATGGCACAGGTCTTTTTGCTCTTTTATCACGTAGTGGTGTCCGTATTTAGTTATATTTTTTCGTGTTGCGCTGTGTAATAATAAACAGTGGACTCAAAAAGTTACACACAGTGAATTATTTATTAACTGATGAATTCAACTACCACTCATTCGCATATTTATGGAACTGGATGGGAATGAATATCGTCCTAAAATAAACTTAGCTGGTATAATAAAGTAAAACTAATAAAAAGTGAAAATAATATGTTTGAAAAAGTAAATAAAAATTGCAAATACATAAAATAATTTCTTTTCTTTAATATTCAAAATAGACATGAATCTTAAGGAAATAAAAAAATTAAAAATACTATATCCGTTGACCAATGGATTCTCTGACCCGAAATTAAGATTGGACAGTTTAACGTGTAATTTAAAAAGATGCCATCTTACATACAGTTTTCTGTATAATCGGATTAGGAAGAACGATTTGTGGGATTTATTAAGTACCCAGCAAAAAAATACATGACGGAGAAGTGGTTAAATAGTTGTTCAACTGATGAAAAGATGATATGGAAGTACTTCTTTTTCGGGCGAATCATGCATGATTTTTACATAGGGTTGTCATTGAAGGGGGAATGGGTTCATTTACATATCCCCTCACTTCATTCGAATGATTGATTAGAAGAACCGCATGTTTTATGCTTACATGACATATTCTCGTAGGTGAAAGTCATTTATTTCTGGAAACGTTTAAGGGTGAACATTACAAATAGAGTTTCATAAAAATTAATCTGACTATTTTGGATATGCGGAAAACTTATTCTGACGATACACTTCATATAGTTCCATCTTCTTTCATCATTCTTTAGCAAGTACTTCCATTTTTTGCAGGGAATGAGTTTTGAACTATATTTTTGGAAATAACTTTGAAGGACTTCTTCATATGCAACTTTATTCGATTTTGATTTCTCTTGGATGCATGATTTCGGAGTAATTTTTATGTGATTTTTTAGCTATTATCTTTTTGGCAACACTGGTTTAAACAGCTGACGCACGTTTCGTGTTTTGTTTCACTGTCAAACATCATCAGTTTGGTCTATAATTTAACCACGAATCGTCTTACAAACGAACAACGCTTGCAAATCATTGAATTCTATTATCAAAATGCGTGCTCTGTTAAGAAAGTTCATCGCGCGCTTCTTGCGTTTCAATTGTGTTCAGCGACGAAGCTCATTTTTGGTTCAATGGGTACGTAAATTGGCAGAATTGTCGATTTTGGAGTGAATATCAGCCAGAAGCATTGCAAGAGCTACCAATGCATCCAGAAAAAATCACAGCTTGGAGCGGTTTATGGGCTGGTGGCATCATTGGACCGTACTTCTTCAAAGATGATGTGAATCGTAACGTAACTGTGAATGGTGAGCGCTACCATGAGATGATATCCAACTTTTTTTGCCCAAAATGCAAGAGCTTGGCTTGCATGACATGTGGTTTCAACAAGACGGTGCCACATGCCACACAGCACGCGCAATAATGGTCTTATTGAGAGGCGAGTTCGGTGAACATTTTATTTCACGTTCGGGACCGGTCAATTGGCTCCTAGATCGTCCGATTTAACGCCTTTAGACTATTTTTCGTGGGGCTATGTTAGAGCTCATGGCTATACAGACAAGCCCGCTTCAATTGACGCATTGGAAGACAACATTGAAGCATTTATTTCGTGAGATACCGGCCGAAATGTTGGAAAAAGTATGCCAATATTGGACTAAGCGGTTGGACGATTTGAGACGCAGTCAAGGTCAAGGTAAAAATCACCATTTACTTCAATTCTTTTTTGCTGGGATGACTGGGATGCTGTTTACAGTGAATTCTGTTGGATGCGATCTTCAAGACCAATTAAGGTGTCATGTACTTGGAATATTTTTGGAAGTATTTTTGAAGGACTTCTTTATATGCAACTTTATTCGAACTTGAGAAACTATTTAGAATAAATTCTATTGGATGCATGATTTTGGAGTAATGAAATTGTAAGTCATTTTGAACTACTTCAATTATTTTTTTGCTGCGTACCGATAGATTGTTTTTTTTATCATAGATCTTTAAATTACATCATTATAGTTGTTCCCTGAATTTCATATAAGGAATACACTGAAAAGACAAATATGCAGTCATCCAGCGAATTACACATTTTCCGAACCAAAATGAGCCAACTACAATTTCATTGTTCGTGTCGCTTACCCCACTGTTGCTCTGTTTCATTAATTAATCGCATGCACCCTAGGCCTACCCTAATGTGTATGAGTGCTGTGCAAGTGTTGGTCTGCACAGGACATTTCGAAGTATGCAAGTGTAAGTGAATGTGCGTGCGTGAGTGAGTGTGTGTGTAAAGCTGTGATAAATGTTTAAGGCATTTAGACAACTTTGCTTAACACATTGCATTTAAAATTGATTTAATGTTATTGTAGTGTACAAGACAACACTTGAGCAGACTCACTCACCCACCCACACACACACACAAAGCCTTACAAAGTCCTAGTTACACGCACTTCCTGTCACACTTTCGCTCGCACGCATACAAAGATCGTGCATTGAAACGAAAGGTACACGAATTTCGAAAATGCATATGACACTACAAGTATGTAAAGTGTTAGAGTGCCAGAACGACCAACACGTACCAAATACAAATCATTGGTGTCATTTTTTCCTATCTCGCACTCCTCGGCAAAAGCATGACTATGGCCGTGTGTGTGTGTGCGTCTGCAGTAGATAGATATGTTAGTATTCGGGGTAGTAGTAGTCGAAGTAGTGTTGCTGCAATTTGCATTATTGTCTTATCGAATTCATGTTCATAGTTGGAATTCGTATCTCTTTGTTTATGTGCCTCTGTGTGTGTATATGTATGCATGGAGCACGAACGTTGTCAGTAGAAATGATTGCTGATTGCGGGGTTGCCAGGAAATTTTACCTAGACCATTGAGAGGCTGGTTTCTCTTCAATTGTAGGATATGCATGACAGAGGAGTTGATATCTAGAAATGCAGCTTCCATTAGCTCGTAATAGATATAGCAAAATCCACGAAATTTATTTTGAATCAAAGTTAGACTGTCGTCGGAGCCGAATATATGTATATACTGCCCTGAACAACTCTCACGCCAATGCATGAGTTTAGACACAAAAACACGTAAAATTTGATAAAACTTCTGAACGTAGTAAGGATTTTCAGTTCGATAAATCGATTTATATAGAGCCTTATCGCCAGTGTCCAAATTCCAAACATATATATCGAAGCCTCGGAACAATAGTAGAGAGGAGTTCAGAGTTAATCTTTTACAAATAAGTTAGTTATAACAGTTAGAACATTTAGAGAATAACTTTTAATTGATATTCAAAATTTGAGAGAATTTAAATTAAATATCGTTGAATTTAAAAGCGTACAGTCTTTGAAAATATGCCAACTTGACTTAGCAAGCTATTGTTTGGAGGTATCGTTATGGAAATTTTAAGGTTTTAATTCGTGTAGAATACGCTTATTTTATGTGGGAGATACTAAAAGGGACTTGGCAAATGACCACAACTTCCACATTTATAACGATACAAGCAACTGGCCCGCGGAAAATCTTCACACCTACAAGTTTCGATACAAATAAAATTACATTTACAGTATTTTATCCATATTTTGTATTTTTTGAAAATGGTTCTCTGTAAGGACTTTCCTTCTATATTAAAAAGTCTGTGTATGTCATAATTTCGATAAAAATCCATTGAAAAGGGTGACTAAAAGCTATAGGAAAAAAAACATAAAATTCAGAAAAATGCATGAAATCATTATTTGAATCGATAGTACGGTCCATATAATTTAATGTTTGAAGATTATTTCATGCAAATGTTGACCTTAACTGCGCCTCAAATGGTCCATCCGCTTAGTCCAATTTTGGCATACTCTTTCCAACATTTCGGCCGGTATCTCACGAATAAATGCTTCAATGTTGTCTTCCAATGCGTCAATTGAAGCGGGCTTGTCTATATAGGCATGAGCTTTAACATAGCCCCACAAAAAATAGTCTAAAGGCATTAAATGGCACGATCTAGGCGGTCAATTGACCGGTCCCGAACGTGAAATAAAATGTTCACCGAACTCGCCTCTCAATAAGTCCATTGTTGCGCGTGCTGTGTGGCATGTGGCACCGTCTTGTTGAAACCATATGTCATCAAAGTCAAGCTCTTGCATTTTGGGCAAAAAAAGTTTGATATCATCTCACGGTAGCGCTCACCATTCACTTACGTTACGATTCATTACGTTACGATTCGCATCATCTTTGAAGAAGTAGGGTCCAATGATGCCACCAGCCCATAAACCGCACCAAACTGTGACTTTTTCTGGATGCATTGGTAGCTCTTGCAATGCTTCTGGCTGATATTCACTCCAAAATCGACAATTCTGCCTATTTACGGAGCCATTGAGCCAAAAATGAGCTTCGTCGCTGAACACAATTTTTCGGTAAAAAGTGGATCTTCTTAACAGAGCACGCATTTTGATAATAAAATTCAATAATTTGCAAGCGTTGTTCGTTTGTAAGACGATTCATGGTTAAATTATAGACCAAACTGAAGATGTTTGACAGTGAAACAAAACACGAAACGTGTGTCAGCTGTTTAAACCAGTGTTACCAAAAAGATAATAGCTAAAAAATCACCCTTTCGTACATTTCTCAATATTTATTCTTTGTATACAAATTTTGAGATTTTTTTATGTTTCTCGCCAACTCAGTCCGGGGAATGTACGCACCGAATTTCATTATTCCATCTTGTTTGTAGCATTTTTATCCCTTCATTCGTATTTTCAGCTTGATTTGTATCATCTTTATACAGTTTTCTTCAATTTCATGTCCAAAAAGAAACAAATTGCAAAACTTTCGATTTGAACTGGGATATTGTCCTGGCACAAGACCATATTTCTATATTTAATAGAATGCAAATTTATTTACAAATTGCATGGTGACATTTATTACGTGGCTGCTGACAACCACTATCACGATTTCCACCCTGTCAAAGGTTTCTTCAGGTGGCTTCGCAGCGACTTTTCAATATCATACCCGGCCTCTTTAAGTAAATGATTCTCACAAACGAATGAGAAGCACAACTCACTTGCCGAAAAATGCGTTTAAAAAATCGCACCAAGTAATAAAGTACACATGCCATCTTACAAGCATCTGATTGTGTTGCAATACTTTGCAAAATTATTTTTTTGTCGCGTTTATGGTATAAATCGAGTAAGTGTCCGTACTAGATTTCAACATATTTCGTCGACTGTATTGATGTTATATTGGTTTTATTTCAACAAACAAGAAAGAGAAGGTTGTGGCCATATCGTGTATGGGTGTTGTCATTAAACAAAAAACAAAGTCACCGAACATCCGATTAGAACAATATTTCTATTACCTTTTAAGGGGAGCGCAGTGGTTCTAAATCGATTTTTTATGTAACCTTTGAACGGAAAGGTATCGTGACGAGATTTCACATTCTCAGAGCAGAGGGTTAGATAATTTGGATCAGTAGTGGGAATCGAAACGTAGCGATATTATTTTCAAAATACTTATTTTGTTAGATTGTCTATAAAATTATAAATAAGCTAGTGGAAAGACGGGTAAACTTGAGTTATTTCAAAAATAAGTTATACACTTATAAAAACAAAACCTCCAAAAAAGTTCCATTTCAATCTTTTTGTAAAAAGGCAACTAAAGGGTGTCCCAAGAAGAGCGCAATTTTTTCATTTTAAATAAAACACAGATATTTAAGAAAAAATTGTGAAACTTTATTATATCGTAAAGTAGACAGAATGAGGTTATGTATGGAACAATATATCGTGCAGATGGCCGCCGCGGCTTTGCTGGCATGCACGCGATCTTTTAATGAAATTTTCAATGACCGTTTTGCATGAATGCTGCGGTATTTCATTAATGCAGCGTCCAATTTCGTCTTTTAAGGCTTGAGTCGTCGTCGGCTTATTCGCGTAAACCATCGACTTCAAAAAACCCCAAAGAAAAAAATCTAATGGTGTTAAATCGCACGATCTAGGCGGCCAATTCTGATCTCCAAAACACGACCGGGAAATGCAGCAATTGAATTGTTTCTCTGGCTGTATGACATGTGCCGTCGTCTTGTTGGAACCACATGCCCTCCACATTCATTTCTTCAATTCAAGGCAAGAAAAAACTGGTTATCATTTCACGATACCGAACACCATTGACTGTCTGCGCTTGACCTGCCACATTTTCATAAAAAAAGGTCCAATGAGGATGCATTTGCTTCTCGTTGAGGATGCATTTGTTTCTCGTGAATCACTCGAGGATTTTCCGCACCCAAATGCGACAATTCTGCCTATTGACGAAGCCATCAAGATGAAAATGGGCCTCGTCACTGAAGATGATTTTATCGGCAAAATCAGCATTTTCATATAGTCTCTCCAATACCCAATTAACGAACTCCCTTCGCTGTCCATGGTCAGTTGGCTTCAGTTCCTGAGTCAATTGAACTTTGTATGCATGAAGATGCAAATCTTTCGTCAAAATTCGCTGCAAAGTGGATTTGGAGACACCAATTTGCTGAGCTCGGTGTCGAATTGAGGTGGATGGAGTTTGAACGACATCATCACGTACAGCTGCGACATTTTCGGTCGATCGACCTGGTCGATGGCGCGTTGTTGTCTTTACATCACTTACAGACCCAGTTTCGGCAAATTTATCCATTAATCTCTTTACAGATGACTCTTTTGGAGCATTATTGTGACCCCAAATTGATCGCAATTTGCGAACTGTAGCCGCAAAACTTTCACCATTTTGGTAAAACAATTTCACAATGAAAATGCGTTGTTCATTCGTATAGCGCTCCATTTTTACTAACCTCGTACCTTTTTCTAACAAACAATAACAATTGTTCAAATGTCACACAATGACACTTCGAATGTTGCCAGATTTAAAAATTGCGTTCTTCTTGGGACACCCTTTATATTGCATTTAGTTTTATGCCCTCTACTAGGGTATTATGTCGTTGTACAGGGTGATTTTTTAAGAGCTTGATAACTTTTTAAAAAAAAAAAACGCATAAAATTTGCAAAATCTCATCGGTTCTTTATTTGAAACGTTAGATTGGTCCATGACATTTACTTTTTGAAGATAATTTCATTTAAATGTTGACCGCGGCTGCGTCTTAGGTGGTCCATCCGCTTAGTCCAATTTTGGCATTTCCACGTTTTTGAGTAACAGAGACCCAATTGGTGCGAACGGCGACGAATCGAAAATTGGTGGTCATCATTAACACTGGCCGATACAGCTGCGATATTTTCTTCAGTTCGCACTCTACGTAAGCGTGTTGGTGGTTTAATGTCCAACAATGTAAATTTGGTGCGAAATTTAGTCACAATAGCCCGAATAGCCGCTTCAGTGGGTCGATTAAACTGACCATAAAATGGAAGCGCGCAATGAACTTTCTTAACAGAGCACGCATTTTGATAATAAAATTCAATAATTTGCAAGCGTTGTTCGTTTGTAAGACGATTCATGATGAAATGTCAAAGCATACTGAGCATCTTTCTCTTTGACACCATGTCTGAAATCCCACGTGATCTGTCAAATACTAATGCATGAAAATCCTAACCTCAAAAAAATCACTCTTTACATTTGTTTGTAACATACAAAAAGAAACGAGATAGACCCATTGTTTATTATAAAAAATGATTCTAAACACTTTCAGAGTCGATTTAGTAATGTCTGTATGTCTCTCTGTCCGTCCTTCTATTCTGTAATCAAGGTACAGGTGACACTTATTGTCCGACCCTAACAACAAATGGTACAAGTAAGTTTTGCGGGTCAAGAACGTAAGCTATTTAATTTGAAGAAAATCGGTTCAGATTTAAATACAACTCTCATACAAATGTCGGTCCCAATTTAACTTTGTCCGCCCTCGAAACCACACTCGATTTGCTTCAAATTTGACAGAGTACCTTAGAATTGAACTAGAAATATCTATGGTGAAAATGGGTCACATCGATTCAGATTTGTATATAGCTTCCATGCAAATTTCGATCTCGATTTGACTTTTCCCGCTCTATAGACAACATATATAGTACCCATACAAAAACCGTTCCCGATATCACTTTTATCCCCGAATATCAAATATTATCTCAAAAAACCAAAGCACCGAATACAAATGTTGATATTAAATTTTATCTAAATATTTTCCTCTTATCCTCGATGGTAATTAGGGAATGACTGTCATTTCTCGCATTTATTTTTCCCGCTTTTGGAATTATGGGATTTTTATATGAAGTATTATATCAAAAAAGTGCTTTAAAATGTAACACGATTTATTTTTTTTGACTTGTTTTAAAAAACAATCAATCAATCTACTCATAAAATATTTATGAATTATGAAAATACTACTTACTCCGAACATAAACCATGTATGGAGGCAATACTTATATATCCGAAGTTTGAATGAATAGCTTACATTTTGTCGAATGGTGTTGACTAACTTCAGTTATGCGATAGTAACTTCTAGCGAAAATGAGACTGCACAGCGGGTGTGTGATGTTTTGTAGTATTTGATCAAAAAATATATACAGACATTGTTCCTATAATAGCTACACAAACATGCTCACCGATTTTTTTTTCCAAAACAGTAATGAATTTTTTAAGATTGCAATAATTGTAAAATTGTTGGATAGAAGACTGCCGCTGTCAGCATTATCTCTCCACCCATTATATATTTTTTATCTCAAGTGAGTGGTCGCTTTGAGACCTGTGAGGTAATACCAATACCTTTTGGGATATTTCGAGTGTTTAGAACTAGAACTGATAACACTGAGATTGCACAGTTTCCAGTTCATCTGGCAATCCTTTTGCGAATGACTGCTATTGTCACTTAAGTGAATCCCGTAGTAAATGTTGAAAAGTGCTTAAATATTTTCAATATGACCGCATAAATCAAGTACTGTTGTTCTGTCAATACAACTTGCTTGCATGTATATTAGAGTGTCTAATCCTGTGAGCAAGCAGAGTAGGGAAACATGTTCAAAATTGGGAAATATTAAAAACTTACATCCAAAGTGGTGAGTCTTTAAGGCAAACTGTAAGAAATTTATGTGGAAAATTTTCGAGACGAGATCGCCCTTCAGGTCAGCCTTCATGAAGCTCATTTTTATCACGGTGGCTATGTCAATAAGCAAAATAGCCGCATATGGGGTTTAGAGAACGCACACATGACTATTGAGAAACCAATGTATCCACAACGAGTCACTGTTTGGTCGCGGTAATCATATGAATGATATTGTGTTCTATTATTAAATGACAAAGTTTAACCTTTCCAATAAAACTAGTAAAATAATCAGTACTTTTTTATAGCCAATTCTAATTTAAGGTTTTTAATTGACCCACCCTATACCTGGCTGAAGTGTCTTTGAGCTTAAGTCTGGAATATGGGTCCAATTGAGTTAAACAGGGCCCAAAAATTAGAAAAACTTTGAACATCCGCCAAATTGTGATTTATAATCCAATAAGTTTAACTATTTTTAAAACATATTATTTATATGCACTGGATCTACCAATCGTGGGCCTGAAGCAGGCCAGGTTTTATGATCTTATCTATAAAACTAATGATAATATTTTTGCTCAAATCGATATACATAATAAAATAACTCATATTTTCGGTAGACACTCTAATGTATGTACATTAGGCTGGGTCGCCGTCCATACAAATGGAAAAACAAGTTCCAGTCACCCCACGAAAATAAAGGATTGGATTGTTTAATGAGGATTTGCAAAATATTACGTTCGTAGATGAAGCCATCTGTGAGCTGAACGCTCCTGAAAGTAACCCTAAATATCATGTTTTTCCGGTGTAACTTTTTTCGTGTTACATTTTTTCCCAAAATTTTTTTCTGAAATAATAGATCCTTGAAAGCACTTTAAATAATAATTTTGATTCTTGCCTTAGAGTAACCTATTGGTCGTTTATAGTAATTTTTTTGTTAATTTTCACAGTGACAACTGACAAGTTTTTCGAATTGGTGTTAGTAGTTAAATAGTAATTAAAATAAATAGCGGCAGTCAAGACCTTTCGAATGATGCCTAAATGATGAACATCAGAATTAAATTGACGCTGCTGTGCTCATTTTTGTAAAAAGAGTTTGATTTTTTTTTGCTCTGAAAATCCATCTCCTGTATTAAATTATTTTACAAACAAGGAGTCAGTGACGTCATTTGAAAGGAATGATTGATATGAAAAATAAATAGAAGGAATATTATTTTTCATATCAACTCTTACAAAATATTCCAAGAAATATGAGTTTTTAGCTGTCACTTTTAAAACCAATAATAATATAAAAAACGTCCAATAATACTACCAATGAGTTATTCTAAGACAAGAATAAAAATTTGTATTGAAAGTGCTCCCAATGATCTATTAATTCAGAAAAATATTTGGGTAAAAATGCGTCATAAAAACAAGTAAAAACGGCGTTAAGTTCGGCCGGGCCGAACTTTATGTACCCTCCACCATGGATTGCATTCCACAGAGGTTGTCGGTTTTCGTAGAAGTGCAGTAATATTACAGGAAAATATAATTTTTTTAATATAGCCAAACCAAAACAAATACAAATATTGAAAAATTAATTTTATAAATAAATAAATATAATATTTTAATTATTTCAAACCACGCTTATAAGGCAAGGCTACCAATACGTCAATTCAAAAAATAATTATTCTTCTATTTATATTTTCAAAAATATTTTCAAAGCCATAAATATTGGTAGATAGTGGGTGCTACAGTTGGTTGTATTT
This sequence comes from Polietes domitor, assembly GCA_947397865.1. NCBI lineage: Eukaryota > Metazoa > Arthropoda > Insecta > Diptera > Muscidae > Polietes > Polietes domitor. The sequence goes on from OX377620.1 coordinate 52,579,311, forward strand.
CCATTCTATTTGAATTTCAAAAGTACAAATTTTGAAAATCCATTACACTGTGCAACATTTTTGAAGTCATTTCAAAATAACCATATACGGACACCGCTACATGATAAAAGACCAAAAAAAAAGACCCGTGTTTTTTTTCCCCCCAAAGTCATGCACTTTTTTTTATGGGCCCCCAGAGATTTGAGGCCTCGGTGTAATTTTTGGAAAAAAGTGATCATATTCTCAGGCTCATATCTTGCAAACCGTTCGGAATTTTGATTTACTCTCTGAGGCAAAGTTCTAGCTCTTGTCATAAAGAACAAAAATTGTGAACATATAAAATCAAAAAAACTTCATCTTCAAGGTCAAAATCGCAAAAAACTTAAAAAAAATTGATTTTTTTTTAACCTTTTTTCCCCTGTTCAGGTCCATAGGTAGCAAACCGCTGAAAATTCAGGGAAACAATCAACTACAAAAATGTACCTAAGATCTCAATAAACAACTTCATCTTCAAGGTCAAAATCGCAAAAAACTTAAAAAAAATTGATTTTTTTTTAACCTTTTTTCCCCTGTTCAGGTCCATAGGTAGCAAACCGCTGAAAATTCAGGGAAACAATCAACTACAAAAATGTACCTAAGATCTCAATAAACAACTTTCTAGAACATATGAACTTCCTAGGAATTATTCTTAACACCGTTTAGGTAGCGCTTAGGTAGCCGCAAAATTGAAAAATTTCCCAAAAATTAGATTTTTTTCCTTTCACTGTGCAACTTTTTTGAAGTCATTTCAAAATAACCATATTTTATATGTTCACAATTTTTGTTCTTTATGACAAGAGCTAGAACTTTGCCTCAGAGAGTAAATCAAAATTCCGAACGGTTTGCAAGATATGAGCCTGAGAATATGATCACTTTTTTCCAAAAAATGAATGTATACTCCGAATTTCATGAATCTAGCTGCGGTCATTAGATTGGTACTATTTTTATCCCCTTTTTTCATTTTAACCCAAAAAAACGAATTTTGAAAAATACGTGCATTTTACTTATCTATGCAATCAGAGGAATGTATACACCGAATTTCATTATTCTAGGTACAGCCGTTTGGTTGGTACCATTTTTATCCCTCTATTCCTATTTTACCCCTTAAAAGTACGAATTTGGAAAAACTACTTTTATAATATGTATCTACTCAATTAGAGGAATGTACACACCGAATTTCGTGTTTCTAGATGTTGTCGTTTAATATGTACCATTTTTATCCCTTTTTTGTCCCATTTCACCCCCTACAAATAAGAATCACTTTATGGTGCACGTTTTTGCTGTAAGGGAAATGCGCATACCAAATATCAAGCAAATATAAACAGACATATTCAAAAAACATGCTTAAATACGCTAAAATATTAGGGATTGTTATGGGTATTTTTAGTCCTTGTGAGGGAAAAATTTTTCCCTTTGGGCCGATTTCGCCACATTTCAATCCCAACCGATCTACGACTATAAAACGCATTTATGGAAAATTTGAACGTTCTAGCTCCTATCGTTTAGATGCTAGCGTGCTTTCAACAGACGGACAGTCGGACGGACGGACATGGCTAGATCGTCTTAGAATTTTATGACGATCAAAAATATATATACTTTATAGGGTCGCAGGTCGATATTTCAAGGTGTTACAAACGGAATGACAAAGTTAGTATACCCCCATCCTGGAGGTGGAGGGTATAAAATGGCTTGACCAGTGACGAAATATTTTGCAGATCATCATTTAACAAGCTAATCTTCACTTCTGGGGACTTCGTGACCCAGCCTAATGTACATGAGGCTATGTATGGATATGTGATTAGTTGTATGTATGTTAGAATCTACGCATGATTGTTAAACATGTTCATACACTAAACATATACACGATAACATTTGCCAACAACACACGAGAATCTGTCTGTTGCTATGTTTATTTCAGCATGACATTGTTACACGTACACTTACGCACAAGATAAATCTCAATAATACGCACTTTAACACGTCGGATTTTTTTCTGGTTGGCAATTTTATAACCGACAAAAAAGTCATTGAAATTCTAAAAACGTCGTTGCTGTGGCTTGTTTCGGTATTAGTAAATTTTTTTACTTTCGTTCCGTTTCAACCTGTGCAAAATAGAGAGACAGGCACGAAATCACTTGAACTTGGACGTATGCGCTGGGGGTACTTGGAGGGTCGTTATAATTCAAGCATCATTGGAGCACACATACAAAGGTCACAACTAAAACCCAATGTTATGCATATGGAAAGTAGCTTATTTTCGAATAATTATAAATGTGTATATTTTTCATATTTTGTAATTTTATTTGACTATTATTTAATCATTCGTATGATGCTAATTTGCAAATAGAGATTAAATTTATTTGACTGTGTTGTAGAGTAAATGAAAATGTATAATTTAATTTTATAGGTAAGGTTTCCCAGAAGGTCTCAGCATTGTGTCGTGCTTTCGGTTCGGTTCGTGTTTTATTTTATTTTTATAAATAAACAATATTTAATTTTGTATAATTTTAGTAATTTAAAAAACTTTGCTTAACAATATTATAAATTTATTGTTTTATTAATCTATTTCAAATATTCCATTATTTCATGTTAAATTCATTGCTGAAGATCCCAATTGCCATAACTTTCGAATCACAAGATGGGTAAGTAAGAAATCAAATATAAAATCTGTTTTCATAGTAAAAATATCATAAACTCTATAATAGTAATTACATAACGAAGGCATTCCTTTCTCTAATATCTTAGAATGTATTACTTAGAATATAGCACCCTTTCCACGCAATGTAGAGCTACTCAAAAAATCATTTTTTAAGGAAAGACTACACCATTTCCAAGTGTAATTCAGAAAATATCAATTGTAATTCAGAACTCGTCAAATGAAATTCAGAAATTCTATTTGAAATTCAGAACTCTTCAATTGATATTCAGATATTCCATTTGAAATTTATAACTTATCAATTGAAAATCAGAAATTCCATTTGAAATTCAGAACTCATCAATTGAAAATCAGAACTTGTTATTTGAAATTCAGAACTCATCAAATAAATTTCAGAACATTTCATATGAAATTCAGAAGTTATCAAACACTATTCGGAAAACATTTATCGAGAAATAACTCGATATACTCCAAACTCAGCCATACATAAATATATTTAAATTGATAAAATTCATTAAAGAACACAATTAATTATTGTCATATGTTGTTTATTATTTGAATTATCAATATGCAATGGAATCAAGAAAAATATGTTAGAATGTTAGATTGGAAAGGGGAGAAGACAACTTTTAATAATATTTAACAGGCAATTAATAGCGAGTCACTTTTTGAGCGTTAATAGACGTCAAATTGAAAACAACAAAAACAGCATTTTTCTTTAATCGGTACATAATTTTCATTTCAAACTTTAATTTGGCCTAGTTAACCAACTTTACAAGATAAGTGGAGTGTTACCAAAGACTTTCTATTTTCAAGACAAGTAATCTCGCTCTTTGCTGTTATTACCGACGCAACGTTGAGACATGACAGAGAATGCAAATTTTGCAGCCATGTTTACATGTTAAATCAAAATATGAAAATGAAGAAAACAATGAGAACATTAAAGAATATACACGAAAACGAAATGTTAGATGTTGTAAAATATTTTGTTTTCTCAGCAACAGTAAAATAACAACAAACAAATGTGCTTTACAAATGTTACTCTCGCATTTCTGGAAGTTAACATACAAATAGCGATATTTCTCCACCTGTAGTTTTACGATCTTTGAGTGTTACCATTCTACTCTTTGTATTAAGAGATTTACATGATTTACTTCCGGCGATCTATAAAGCTAAGAATATATACAACCGTAATTAATAAATAATATACATTGTATGTAAAAATCTTTTAAAAAGTTTTACATACGTAGAATATAATTTCTGAATTTCATATGAAATATTCTGAAATTAATTTGATGAGTTCTGAATTTCAAATAATAAGTTCTGATTTTCAATTGATGAATTCTGAATTTCAAGTGGAATTTCTGAATATCAAGTGACGAGTTCTGAATTTCAAATGTAATTTCTGAATATCAATTGACCAGTTCTGAATTTCAAATTGAATTTCTGAATATCAACAGATGTGTTCTGAATTTCAAATGGAAATTGTGAATTACAATTGATCTTTTCTGAATTACACTTGGAAATGGTGTAGTAGGTTCAAATTTTCCCTAAATATTCGGTTGGGATTGAAAGTGGTCAAAATCGGCCCAGAGGGAAAATATTTTCCCTAACAAGGGCTGAAAATAACCACTAATATTTCGACTATTTTAGCAATTTTTTGTATACCCTCCACCTCCTGGATGGTGGTATATTCACTTTGTCATTCCGTTTGTAACACCTAGAAATATTCATCGGAGACCCCATAAAGTATATATATTGTGTAACCTGGTAAAATTCTAAGACGATTTAACCATGTCCGTCTGTTGAAAGCACGATAGCGGCCGAACGAAATGAGCTAGTAGGTTGCAATTTTCCGCAAATGTGTCTTATGGTTGCAGATCGATTGGGACTGAAAGTGTGCGAAATCGGCCCAGAGGGAAAAATGTGTCCCTAACAAGGACTGAAAATACCTCTAATATTTAGAATATTTAAGCATTTTTTACATTTCTGATTTATATGCACTTGAAATTTGTTGCGTATATTCTTCTTGTAGCGTAAAAGTTTCAAAAACTAAATAATAGTTTTAGCGGAGGAAATTGGACAGAAAGGGATAAAAATGGTACCAATGATACGGCAACAGCTAGAAACATGCAATTTGGAATGTACATCCCTTCAATTGCGTAGATACGTAAAATAGAGGGATAATGGGATCAAATTTGGCACCAATCAAGCGGCTGTATCTAGAATCATCAATATTTGTAGTCGTCTGACTGCGTATACGCTCAAAATAAGAGGTACTATTTTTTCTAAATTCATTCTTTTAGGGTCAACATGGAAAGAGGAGTGAAACCGGTATCAAGCTAACGGCTATAGCTAAAATCATGAGCATTGGCGTGGGAGTCAAAAAATATTTATAGCCGCACGGATAATAGGGCTGTTTATCTTTAAGACTGGATAACTAAGCTGCGATAACAAAAATCTAAAAAAATGTTTAAAATACACTTAAAATAAAAAAATCTTTTTTAAAATTTCCGCCAACAATATCAATATCAATGAATCAATGAAGACAAATTTTGAAAAAAAACATATGTACAAATTTCTGACTTAGCCTGGATAATTATCCAATGTAGTCAAATTTATGATTATCGAGGCTAAGTCCAAAAAAGTCAAGACAAAATAATTTTTTGGTAATTTTCATACAAATATTTATATTGTAAGTCGCGACATTTTGAGCAAAAAATTAAATTTTTATTAACGTTTTTGTTATTGCATCTTGTTATCCCGGCTTATCCAGCCCTAATATAACACTGTACCCCTGATACGGTACACTGAAACGAATACAGTAACAGAAATCACTACCATTAACGAATGTTCCTACAACGATTTGAAATATTAGGGGTGTTTACACATGAATATATTTTGTACTTATTTATTCACAAACAGCTAGATGTTTGACAAATTAATTTTTAACAAATTTTTTCAAAAATAACTTGGCAGTGGTTGTAGCCCTTATTTGCGAAATTATAAATACTGATGAAACAACTTTAATTAAATCCAACCGTTTTTCACATTCAATGTGAAAACTCATATTATGTCGACAATGATTTTTAATTTTTTCCAAGATTTTTGTGTGACGCAGACAGATAGTACAAATTGTATTATACTAATTTCAAACACTGAATGAGGGGCTAAGCGCGCCCCCCGCTTAGCCCCTCAGGCCATCCTAGGCCAATGATCATGAAATGTATATGCAATATATGTAGATGTGTATATTACACTCTGGAACATATTGGATCTTCAATATTAGAACTTTTCCTATCAAAATTGTACAGACAGATAAACTGTAGCTGGAATCAAGAAGTTACAAATGGGGAAAATCGGGCTGAAGGGAAATTGTTTCTACCTAATAACGACTCACAATACACCAAATATTTAGAGCATATTTCTGAAGTTTTATATTTATATATAACTGTTAATATTATAATAATGACACAATTTTTCAAACATGGTTCGGCATTTCTATTGGTCGGTAATACTATGGAATGCACTCCGTGGAGGAGGCTATATAAGATTCTGCCCGGCCGAACTTAACGCCTTCTTACTTGTTTGGATTTGGAAGTCAACACATGAGGCTTAAACGTTTAAAAGGAATTAATCATGCAAATTTAAAGACCACTCCCACTCCCTGAAGGGAATAGCTATCAAAATGCTTAGACATCATGATCTTTTCTAGTGTATTAAAAAAGTTCTTAAGTACCCTTACTATTAAGTACCCTTACTATTAAGTACCCTTACTATTATCCTTATTATTACTACAGAAAATATCCCCAATATGGGAAAATCATAATCCTTTACGACCAATTTTAACCATTTACGATCACAAACATCCACACAGTCAGAGGAGCGTACACACTGAATTACATGATTCCAACTACAGCCTTTTGGTTGGTACCATGTTTGTCCCCTTTTCCCATTTTGAGCCTTAAAATACGAATTTATATTTTTTGATTTGCGCGTCTTCGCAGTCGGAGGAATGTATATAACGAATATAATGATTCTAGATGTTTAACCCCGATTTCCCCACAAATTTACAAATTGGGGAAATAAATAAAGTCCCCGTTCAAATATCACTCCTCTTTTAATACGTTCAATCGTTAAGTTCGTAATTCTATATAATAAAAATGAAATGATGTTCGTTGGCAATCGCATCACTTGAGAACGGCTGAACAGATTTGGCTGATTTTTGTTACAAAATGTTCGTAGAAGTCCGAACTAGGTTTTAAGATGAAAAAACTTTTAGATAGTTGACAGCAAAAAAGGAAAATTTTTAAAAAACTGAAAGTGCCTTTCTCTATGGAATATTTGAATGAAATGAAGGCTATAAGTCTCAATTCAAGCAATGGATATGTGAAATTCCTTTATGTTATTTTCGTTATGATTTTGTGTAAATTTTCTGAACACAAAAATTCAGATAATTATAAAGAAAAGTAAAAAAATTTGGACAAAATGCAACAAATCTTTTTTTATGCACTTTTTGTCAGAACTGACGTTAGGAACGGCATATTTTTTTTTGGTTCATAATTCCAATTCGTAATCAGTCATCATATAAAGTGGGAAATTCAGATACGCAATGGTTAATAATATGGTAATTGATCCAATTATCCGATAGACAAATACAAATTATACAGTACTAATAGGATGAATCGAACCGACATTTCAAAAGGGGGCCAAAATATGGACCCATATATTTAGGTATTCCTAGTTGAAAAATATCATGATCTGCAAAATTTGATCACGATCTGCATCCTGTACATGTATGTGTTTGACAAAAAACTTTAAATCGGAAAGGACATTTGTATGCGCGTATATTGAAACCTGGAACGATGTGACCCGCTTTCACCATGTATGTTTATTGGTGAAATATAATATGTAAAGTTTGGCCAAAAAAATCGGGTACAATATGTGGTTTCTAGAGCGGAAAATGTCAAATCGGGAGCGACATTTGTATGGGGGCTATATCTAAATCTGAACCGATCTTACCCACTTTCTGAATAGGTGTTTCTAGTTGGATTATAAGTTATTGTACCAAAATTAAAGAAAATCGGGAACAATATGTGGTTTCTAGAGCGGAAAATGTCAAATCGGGAGCGACATTTGTATGGGGGCTACATCTAAATCTGAACCGATCTTACCCAATTTCTGCATAGATGTTTCTAGTTGGATTATAAGATGTTCTGCCAAATTTAACGAAAATCGGGTACAAGATGTGGTTTCTAGAGCGGAAAATGTCAAATCGGGAGCGACATTTGTATGGGAGCTATATCTAAATCTGAACCGATCTTACCCAATTTTTGCATAGGTGTTTCTAGTTGGATTATGCCAATTGTGGTTGTGCCAATTTTAAAGAAAATCGGGTACAATATGTGGATTCTAAAGCGGAAAAAATCAAATCGGGAGCGACATTTGTATGGGGGCTATATCTAAATCTGAACCGATGTCCTCCAAGTTCAATACCGATGGTCCTTGGCCAGAAGAAATAACTTCTGCCAAGTTTCATGACAATCGGACAACAATTGCGACCTGTAGAGTGCGAACAAGCTTAGATGGACAGCAGATGGACGGACGGACAGACAGACATCGTTAAATCGACTCAGCTGGTGATTCTAAGCCGATCGGTATACTTAGAGGTGGGTCTAGCTCGATTATTTCTTGGTGTTACAAACATTTGGCGCCAAACTATCTTATAATACCATAGTCCACGAAGTGGTGTAGGGTATAATGAAATTGGCCTTATGTTCCACAAGGGATCGACGAGAATAAATATATTCATATATTTATATATAAATAGGAATGACAGCGCCACACTATCCGAGTTGGAATGCAATGCAAAAAGAATTTGAATACGATGCGAGAATAAGATGCTTACGGAACACGCGGCTTATGAACTATTGAACTATACTGATTTTCATCTTGGCCGCTCCCGGTGGATCCGGATAATCTTTTTTGATCGTATCAATTTTGGCAAAATTGAATTCATTAGAATTTTCAGCTGCGTTCTTTGAAACCTATCGAAATAAACTCAGATTGTGATGAAAATGGAAATTAACGAAACTCCATCCAGTGCAAGCTTTCGAAGATCTGAGATGACCAAGGTTTTGATCGGTCAAGGACTCCGGAGGTGTGTACTATGGCACATTGTTGGAAGGAGTTCACTGATTATGTTGGAAGGTGTTTTTCGATTTATATTACCTGCTATTCCACGGCAATCTAAAACTCATCGTTTGAAATTCAAAACTCATCGTTTGTAATTCAAAATACACCATTTGAAATTCAAAAGTTTTCATTTGAAATTCAAAAAATATTCCATTTGTTTATTTCTGTAAATTTTATTATTCTGCTGTTTAGAAAACTGATTTTATTGTATTTTATTTTGGTTAGATTGTGTATTTTAGTCAAATTAAGCTATTCAATGCAAAACTCGGTTTACGATTTTTTCTTGGTGCGTCGTTTTGCATTTCAGGTGACGATATATTGCACATATTTTTAGATGATGTTATATGACATAGATATAGTCAACTTCATCCGACTCTAAGCATTCCTCACTTGTCTACTTAAAACACTAATTTTTGATTAATTTTAAGCATATTTCAGACTGATATACATATTTTTGACTGATTGGCGAAATTTGTGAGTAATAATCTAACTAAGTTTCCCAAAAATATTAGCATCCTAACGAAACCAGAATTAACATATATATCCTTTTCTGTGGTTATAAAATCTCGCTTCTCGTTGTCTCTATATCCCCAAATATTTCTTCTTCTGTATCCCCAAATATTTCTAATATTTCTATGTACTTGATTAAGTAATACTCCAAAATGGACGCCCACAACACATATGAGTACAAATTTAAATCCCAATTATACTTTGTTTGTGAATTTATTTGCAGAAGTCTTTTGAGGCAAAATTTTTGTTAATAATTTGCCACAATGGCAAGACTACTCGACGAAACACAACACAAATCCACACTGATTCGAAAAAAAGTTTAACTTTTATTTATGTGCTCGTTGCCACCCGAAACTTTTTCAATGAGTCCTGCTGTAGTTGCTGTTGTTAGTTGTGGTGTTGATGGTGTTTTCCTGTAACAGTTTTGCAGTTACACTGAACTCAAATTAAAATATAATTTATTTAGATTTCACAGTTTTACACTGTTTTGTAAAGTTGTAATTCGTACGAGAGCGAGAGCGGGAGAGAGAGTGCAACCAAAACATACATTTACGCAACACAGATAGTTTTCACTTTTATCATTTGCGGGGCAGTTGTTTTTGTGATTTTAATAGCAGTTGGGAGAAATTTAAAATTTTACACTCGAAGAAAATCATTAAATCTCATTAAATTAACACTCACTAATTCATTAGATATTTTTTGATATTTTTAATCCAGTTTTTTTTAATTTTGGTGATTCGGCCTGAATTCAAATTCATGGTATATAGAACATTTTGATTATTTTTTGTCGATTATTCATGACCAAATCTATGTTTTTTGCTTTCGTTGAGTGTAGTGGCGGTTGCTCTAAGGTCAGCATATACATAAATTGCAGTTCGCCTGTGTTTGGATGTCCATTTGTTGTCGTTCCTATTTGTCACAAGCATAAATGAATAAATAAAAATAAAATGAAATAAAATATAAATGTAATGATTGTACAGCTGTTTGGTTGCATTTGCTTTCTGTTGTATGTTGCTTGCTGCTCGTGCTTGAACATTTGTTCAGTTTCTGTTTTTCTAGCATTTCGTTTTTTTTCCGCCATTCATTATTCAGCATGGTCAGCTCAACTCGATTCGAACCAGTCTCTCGCTCTGTACCTTTGGACCTTTTTTCCGCCCGTTTAACATTTGGCACTTTAATCAGGCATAAAATTAATTCGTAGCATATAATTACATTAATATTAATTACTTAGCGCTCTGTGGGAGTGGAATAGTGACTGTAACGCATACTAACTACGCATTTGCCGGTAATCGGTCGTAGTAGTAGTCGTAGTAAATAATAGTAGGAAGCGTAGACTGATGTATTTGCAGTTGTCGGTGTGATAGCCGTATCGGTGGCGCATTAAATTGTAAATGAGGTTTCAATTACTACTGTTTGTAGTAGATATAGTTGTCGGGAGATATACATTATAGCGCCATTTAAAACATTTATTATTGAACTTTTGGAAATAGACAGTCAAACATATTTTGTTTTATATGTATGTCATAAACATGTCTAAGATTTCATAATAAAAGTTATGGTAATCGAAAAATAGTTATTCATAGTATTCAGGACTAAACAAGACTCTAAGAAATATTTTCTTAAAAATTTTAACTTAAAAGAAAATATACATTTTAATTTTTAATAGAAATATATTTTCGATTTTTCATATATTTTGTGATTCAGGTTGGCCATGAATCAATTTTCTAATTTACAAATCAAAAAATTCAAGTTCACACGCCAAAAATACTGAAATAAATAGTGAGAGCTTTTAAATTTTTATTAAATAAAAAATAACTTGTTTTTAATATACTTATCATGCATAGTAGTCAGGGTCATGAGAAAAAGGAATTTGAGATCGATTTAGCAATGTCCGTCTGTCCGTCTGTATGTCCATCTATTGTTGTAATCACGATACAGGTCGCAATTGTAGCCAGAACCAAATGAAACTTTGCACAACGAAGTTTTTCGGAACAAGGACGAACCCTATTTAATTTAAAGAAAATCGGTTCAGATTTAGATATAGCCCCCATACGAAAACCACATATTACAACAGATTTTCTTCAAAATTGGCCGAACATCTTATATTTCAGCTAGAAACAGCTGTGGTGAAAATGTGTTAGATAGGTTCAGATTTATATATAGCTCCCATACAAATTTCGCTCCCGATTTGACTTTTTCCACTCTAGAAACCACATATTTTCTTCAGATTTGGCAAAACATCTTACATTTAAATTAGGAACACCTATGGTGAAAATTGGTCAGATCGGTTCAGATTTGTATATAGCTCCCATTCAAATTTCGCTCTCGATTTAAATTTTTCTGGTCTAGAAAACACATATTTTTACAGATCTTCTTCAAATTTGGCAAAATATCTTATACTTCCATAAGAAACACCCATGGTGAATATAGGTCAGAGCGGTTCAGATTTATACAGTTGAACTTCGATTAACCGTGACTCTATTAATTGTGATTATCTATTAACCGTGATTTACCTCTATTATCCGTGATGCACATGTCCATGTGACTGCTTGTTTATTTTTTTCGTATAATACACACACATCTCTCATATTAAAATTCGGTGATTCCCCTTTTTCATGAAAGTGTAACTTTCATATCAAATTTCATATTCATTCATCAGTGTGAAATTTGATCTGTCAAGACGTGTTTTCCTTACATCATGCCACCGTCAAAAACTAAATCCGCGAAAAGAGCAAGAAAGGTTCTTTCAATTAAAGAAAAAATGATTAATGAATACTCAAAAAGTAAAGTACCTTTTAAAATGTTGTCTGAAAAATATGGAGTTGGCATTCACACTGTATCCGATTTAATAAAAAACAAAGATCGGATTTTAAAATTTTGCTCCGATACTGATTCAATGCTTGGCCTTAAACACAGATATACACTAAAAACATCCGAAAATCCAAAAGTTGATTTCGCAACATATGAATGGTTTCGGCAAGAAAGATTTAAGGGAACTCCAATTTCAGGTAAGTTAACTGATATCGAGATATTGTATGAACCTAAACCGAAATTTGCTTCTGAACTTCAGGCGAAATTATTGTCGAAAAGGCAAAAATGTTCCATTTGAAGTTAAACATGAATTCAGAGTGCACTTATTCATTTGGTTGGTTGGATAAATTCAAAAAAACGTCATGGAATCCGTCGACTGAAATCTACGGGAGAAAAGGAGTGTGCTGATTATGAGCCTGCTACGATGTTTGTGGACGACTTGGATGAAATCATTAAAAACGAACAACTTACAACTGAACAGATCAACAATGCAGACGAAATCCTAGACATGGTTACCCAAAGCCAAGAAGATGAGTTTGATTCACATTCCGAGGAATCAGATGGAGGAAATGCGGACGAAACGCCTACATTGGCTCAGGCAATAGAGGCTAGTAGTATTTTGTTAGGTTTTTTAGAAAACTTTAATTGTCCAAGTATTTCAGAACCAGATAAAATGCAAATATATCGCATACAAACTCATTTGTTGGAAGAACAGTCAAAAGCTAAAAGCATAAGACAGACTTCCATAAACGATTTTTTTAAATAAATGTATGTATTCCTAGAGATATGATAAGTTATTTATAGACGCAGATTTACATGTTTTTTGTCAAAAATAAATAAAAATAATAAAATTTATACATGTAAAATTTTACCTCTTTTAACCGTGATTTTCGGTTATCCGTGATTAGCCCGGTCCCGAGCATCACGGTTAATCGAAGTTCAACTGTATATAGCTCCCTCACAAATTTCACTCCCGATTTCACTTTTTCGATTCAATAAACCACATATTTTAACAGATCTTCTTCAAAACTTCCAAAATATCTTATATTTCAACTAGAAACACCCATGGTGAAAATGGGCTTCAGATTTACATATAGCTCTCATTCAAATTTCGCTCCCGATTTGACTTTTGCTGCTCTAGAAACCACATATTTTAACAGATCTTCTTGAAATTTGCCAAAATATCTTATGTTTCCATTGGAAACACCCATGGCGAAAATGGGTCAGATCGGTTCAGATTTATATATAGATCCCATAAAAATTTCGCTCCCAATTTGAATTTTTCCGCTCTAGAATCCACATTTTTTAACAGATTTTCTTCAAAATTGGCAAAACACCTTATATTTCAACCGGAAACACGTATGTAGAAAATGGGTAAGATCGGTTCAGATTTAGATATAGCCCCCATACAAATGTCGCTCCCGATTTTACATTTTCCACTCTAGAAACCACATATTGTACCCGATTTTCTTTAAATTTGGCACAACAGCTTATAATCTAACTAGAAACACCTGTGGCTAAAGCGGGTTAGATCGGTTCAGATTTAGGTATATCCTCCATACAAATCTCGCTCCCGATTTGACATTTTCCGCACTAGAAACCACAACATCTTATAATCCAACTAAAAAACCTATGGTGAAAGTGGGTAAAATCGGTTCAGATTTAGATATAGCCCAGATACAAATGTTGCTCCCAAATGTTAAACCGATTTTTGCCAAACTCTACATATTATAGTTCACCTAGTTCGTTTCATGTTTCAATATACCCCCATACAAATGTCCCTTCCGATTTAACATTTTTTTTCAAACACATACATTTACGTGATACAAAAATCATTCCCGTTTTTCCCGAATTGAATTTTATTCGGATGGAAAGTGGAGTGTATCATATAGTCGGCCCCGACCGACTTTAGCCTTTCCTTATTTGTTTTAATTCAAATTTTTATATTGGACTTTTGTCAAATTTTGTTTTGAATTTTCAAAACTCAATAATCGAATTATTGGACCTTTAGGGTTTTAAACGTAACAACTAAAAATTCGTATTTATTGGAAACATTTTGTCAAAAGTGTGAATGCGAAAATATACAGAGGGAATCAATACCTTTCAAATAATGCAAAAATAATGAATATGGTTTTTCAAAATCAATATTACTCTTTTTAAAAAATAACTGCTGACAGCGTCAATTTCATGCACATGTTCATCATTTAAGCATCATTGGAAAGGTATTTATAAAATATTGCCACCAATTACG